>JAXBDA010004863.1:0-26917 GCA_036023075.1 Gaultheria prostrata
GGGTATTTTTTTTTACGAATCCTCGCGTTGGACCTTAAAAACATGTTTTAAACACATCTAACGGTTCGGATTGTCTCGGATCATTGAAATTCAATCTCGAACGACAAATCCCTTACATAAGGCTTATCTTATAATGGCTCTCTTACATAAGCCTTATGTAAGGGATTTTTTGTTCGAGATTGAATTTCGACAATCCGAACCGTTAGATGCGTTCAGAATGTGTTTTTAAGGTCCCACGCAAAGCTTCGTAAAAAAAAATATCCGGAAAGGCTTAATCCGAGCATTTTTCGATAAAAATGTTATATATAGCATTTTTTCAAAAATTGATAGGATCAAGCCCTTCCAGGTATTTTTTTTTTACGAATCCTCGCGAGGTGGACCTTAAAAACATGTTTTAAACACATCTAACGGTTCGGATTGTCTCGGATCATTGAAATTCAATCTCTAACGAAAAATCTTTTACATAAGCTATGTAAGGGAGCCCTTATAAGATCCTCTTCCTATATATATATATATATATATATATATATATATTAGATAGATGGAGTTTCTCTAGCTTCTTCAATTTTTTCCTCGTGGATTTGAAAGTGTACTCGTGGATTCTGATTAGTATTTATCTTGTTTGCTAGAACACTATTTAGCCCTCTTTATAATCCGCTAAGTGTAATACTACATTGCTCTAAAATATAAAAATACTACTTATGTTGTTATAGATGTACCTCAGTTGTACAAGTGACCTACAGTACATTTTTTGGGTTTCATTTTATCGATGTACATGTATCGTTTCGATACTCCTACCTATACATGTGCTTTGTACACGTGCTTCTTAAGATTCTAAACATTGAAGATACCTTCAATTCTAGCCGAAGAAAAGTGGCGATATTTGTTGTGGAGTAAAAATTAACAGGTCTAGCGCTCATATGGTGGTTAGGTTTGCATTGTTCAAGGGAGTAGTCGAGTTCTTTTGAAGAAAAAGAGACTCATGTAAGACAAATTGTAAATAATTTTTATTTATGAAAATTTTATTCTGGTAATAAACCTAGTTTAGCAAATTTTAATTATGTGCCACATGTTTTGGCACGTTTCCTTTGGCTTTGGTAATTAGCAATATTCTAGTGTTTTCTAGTTGAGTTAGGGTGTTACCTTATAAATAAGAATGTAGCCCAAGGATGTAACCCCAACTTTATTAGTTTAAGCACAAGTGAACGGAAAAATACAATTATTATATATGTTGGGTTTATTATGCTAATGAGACAAAAGTAGCTGGGGTGTATACAAGTGGACTTGTGGGTGTGTGTTGTGCTTCCTATATACTCCCTCAGTCCCAAAATGATAATCCATTTTGGGATTGCGTGTCATTTTTAACGGCTTATATATTTTAATGTCAATCTCAAAAAATATGCATTATGACTCTTGTTTGATAGATCTCATTGAGAACTTTCATACGGTGTAAAAAAAAATCAAAAATTATTTCGATAAATATATTATTTTTTAGTTTGAAAATTGCACGTACTTTTATAGTGGACTATCAGTTTGGGACTTAGTGTGCCTATGTAGGTTCGGTTGCCAAGTGGAGTATTAAGAGGTGGTGATTAATTAAGTGTGGGCATGCATGAATATGGATTGTAAAAAAACTGTTATGATAGGAGGCGACGAAAAAAGAAAAGGGAGGAGGAGGTAAGGAGGAAAAACGGAATTTTGGAAAATACTAGTAGTATAATTCTGGGAGAGGAAAGGCTTTTGAAGCTGGAAATGAAAGAGATTAGAGCGGTGAATATTAGGTCGGTTGCGATGGAAATTCTATAATGTTCATGTAGATAATCCATCTATTATTGACACATATTCAACCCATTCGTATTCAAACTGTAACCCATATCACCCGTCTAAACTCAACCTGCCTTGCCAATTTGCCACCTCTAGTGATATGTAATAATTACAGATTTTTACTTCTAGGTCTAGAAAAGATGTATCTAATTACCATTAAGGTAAGTCATTTTTTTTAATTACCACTAATGTAAGTCACTCTTTTTTGGGGTTTAAGTTTATGATGCACTTTCCTATTATTGAGTTTTAGTGATTTATGCACTTTCATATGGTACCCTAGGGTTTAGGTTTATGCATTTTCATAGGGTACCCTATAACTAGGATACCCTAGGGTTTAGGTTTATGGTGCACTTTCCTATTATAGTGTTTTAGTGATTTAGACACTTTCATAGGGTACCCTAGGATTTTAGACATTTTCATAGGGTACCCTAAGGTTTAGACACTTTCATAAGGTATCCTAGGATTTAGGCACTTTCATAGTGTACCTTAGGATTTAGGCACTTTCATAGGGTACCCTAAAGTTTAGGTTTATGGTACACTTTTCTATTATAGGTTTAGTGGTTTATGCACTTTTATAGGGTGCCATAGAATTTAAGTTTGTGCACTTTCATAGGATACCCTAGGATTTAGGAACGTTCATATGATTTGGGGAGTTGAAGAGAGAGATTGTACCCATGTGGGATGGGGTAGAGAGAGAGAATACGTTTTGAAAACGGAAATTACTCAACCAATTGATTTTTCCGCTTTTGTCAGAAGAGGAGTTGCACACTTGCACTTGGACGTCAATTTTGGAAAGTGACCTTGACCTGGATGTAAATATTCAAAATGGGCTGTACCAGCCCGTGAATTACCCTAATAATTACCCTTATCTTATTATTTGGGCCTTAAATTTGAGCCTATCTGATCTCCAAAAAAAAATAAAAAATTGAGCCTAAAATCAGAGGCCCTACGAGGTGGGCTGGTGGGCCTGAGGCCAGGGCAGCCGCTGAACTGATCCCTGAGAATCCACAGCTTCCTCTGAGACTGATTTGTTTCCACAAATAACAGAAATTGAATTGAGTATGAAAAGCTGTTGTCCAACTGAAACTATAACAACTGCAAGCAATTAGGAGTAGTAAAATAAAAGAATGGAGAAAAATCATTACAGGCATCAGATCAGAGTATCCATTATGGATTAATTCCATACTACAGTACGTACTAACGGTACTACTAGTATAGAAAGAGAGAAACATTTATGATATCCCGGAGGCCTAGCAAATTCTAACTCCCGGCATGCAATGCAATTCAAGATCATGTCCAGCCAGCTAGTTCACACGCACATCTTAATTTGGAGTATCTGAGTTTAGTAAGAGACGAGGGTCTCGAAGCAGTTCAACCCATCTAACTCCGGCGCAAATCGTGCTCCTGCCCCTTTCTGCTGCTGTTTCCCAGTACTACTCTTATTATTAGTATACGCGGCTGCAGCTGCTGCTGCTGGTGACGATTTTCCTTGTGTTATGCTACTAGTACTAGTATTAAGTTTACTCTCCTCCGAACTTGATTGATGAGATTTTACGCCCGGCCGCTTGTTCCAACTACAAGCTGGCAAAGAAGCCTTTACCCTCTGGCCCAATAATTCAGCACAAACCGCATCGAACGAACTGAACATCGAATTCATAATTGCACTTCAAATAGGAGTATCCTTCCTTCCTTCTTCAAAGCTCGATCTGATTGATTAAGCAGAAATATTCAAACACTTTAATACGGATGAGAGAGAGAGAGAGGGGATGAGATTTATTTGGGAAGAGTGAAGTTTGATTTTCGAATTTTGTCATAGGAAGAATTCATTACTCCATATATAAAGAGAAGAGAAGAGAAGAGAAGAGAAGTTGAAATTTGGTTGGATTCTTAGCTGTTTCCTATTCCTATTTGAAAAGAAAAGCGTGCGACTCTGCTACTTGTAAAAGTTTTGACCAAACCATAGCCGCCGAATACAACTACATGTTGGTCAACAACCTAGCTTTCTTTTACCGCTGATTTGGATCCCATCTCACGGAGTATTATTTAATAACCAACAGTGGGAGTTGCTTCATGCTTTAGTTTCTCCATTAAATAAATGACTAAATGAGCCAGCCACCACCATTTTCACCCGCACATGCAAGTTGAATTTTAGTTTTATAAGAAAATATCTTACTGGATGGAGTGCTATACTCCTCATGTTAATTAGAACAAATTTTGTAACACAGTTAAGGATATCGGAACCAGCTTATGTATACCTTGATTAATTTCTTTTTCGGTCCGGTAAAAATAAGCCATCTACCTCGGGACAAGGAGATTAAAAAAAAATTCAATATTTTCTTCTGTTTTGACTCTAAGATTAATAGAACCATGTTCAATTATTTGAGGGAACCAATCAGACTAACACTTCGGATGGTGAAAGGATCTTTGGAAGGAGGGTAAGGAGAAGGCAGCGTCTTGGGAAATTGGAATTTAGATACATACATGAAGAGATTAGGACTCCTGGGGGCCACAGCCAGGCAGGAGGGATGAATCTGCTCATTTTTTACGTCCTTAAGTTGTCAACCGTTCTTCTCTTTGTTTTTAAAAATTAGATAGATGCATGCTGAAGCATTTAAAAATCGAATACACACTATACACATGATGGTCCACAAATAACTTTCCACCACCGTGACCGTCTTTTTTTGTATTGTCTCTCTTTTCTATTGTTTTTCAATATGATAAAATAAGAGCCGCATGCATGAACTTGTAAAGTACTTTCGAGTAATATCACTGTTTATGCCGATAAAAAATGAAAGGCATATATACTATTTTGGTCCCTATGAAATACATCAAGTTTCAATTTTATTCTCACAAAATATTTTGTGTCAATTTCGTCATTATAGTTTCAAACGAATTTCAATTTTTCCCTTCCGTCAAATTAATGACGGAAAATGCTTAAAATACCAAAAAAAAAGCTTAAAATACTGAAAAAAATGATTAATCTCTAAAAAAAATGACAAAAAATTATGAAAATTTTAAAATACCTGAAAAAAAATCATTAGATAAAAAGTTTATGAAATTTATCTAAGACTTTTTTGGAAATTTATGATTCGTATCGACGAGAGAAAATTAGAAAAGTATAAAAATATGGATCGAAGTTAAAAAAAAAATCATATAAGAAGAAACACAGGAAATGACTTGTATAGTAAACGGAGGATATGTGATTCCAAGTCTCCGACTGCCTCTAAGTATGAAACAAATACTACTCAATAAAATGGAGTACTAGCGTGATTTTAAGACAGATCATTCTCATCACATAAATTAATTATTTTTCGATGTTTTAGCACTTTTAGGAGTTTTCGGATTAATAGCTAAAAATGAAAAACTTATAAATCAATACTAAAATACTAGCATCCACGTGTCTTTCTACCGGCCAGAGAATCAACGTTGGTAAATTCATTAGCAAAATGAAAAATATTCCTTCGTCTTTGGTAACATACTGGTCATTGTGTTCACATTAAACATGTGGCTTTGCTTTTGATAAGAACCTAATAATATCATGTTTGCAGATTGTTGAAAACAAACATTAATTTTCAAAACAAACATCTCAACAACGCAAGTGGCAAATATTTAAATGCAAAAAAAAAAAAAAAAAAAACCGAGTACGTCCTGATATTCCCAAGCACCAACATATCATTTTCAAATCTAGTTTGATCAACTTGGTAATTTCAAACCCAGTATCAAGTTGATAATTTGAAACCTACTTCCATTTCAGGTTGTGAGTTTATTGTCATCTTGTACAGATTCTTTTTAACTTCGATCCATAGTTTTATACTTTGCTGATTCGGCGACGATACGAATGATTAATCTCAAAAAAAAATCTTAGACAAATTTCATAAACTTTTTGTCTAATGATTTTTTTTTCTGGTATTTTAAAATTTCCATAATTTTTTGTCATTTTTTTTAGAGATTAATATAAAAAAAATCTGTATTTTAAGCTTTTTTTTTTTTGGTATTTTAAGCATTTTCCGTCATTAATTTGACGAAAGGGCAAAATTGAAATTCGTCTGAAACTATAAGGACGAAATTGACATAAAATATTTTGTAAGGACGAAATTGAAACTTGGTGTATTTTATAGGGACTAAAATAGTAGATAAACTTAAAAATCTGTTTATGATTCTGCTCTTTCACTAGAAAATCATCCTAATACATCTCTTTGCTGCACATGAGCTAAGCTACAATATTGTAATTTTCCTGTGAAGTTCATACACCTGTGAAAATTACGGGATCGTACGTTTGCTAAAACCATTTGAACCATAAATTCGGTGAAAAATTACGAAGTTTAATCTTCTCTGTTCAGTTTCGTGAGGATGGAAAATCCATCTTATGTTGATCAATCCAGGGCATGAGGTCATGCATATTCTCGTTGAAGACTAAAAGCAACGAGAAAATTCCGGTGCAAATAGGGTACAACTACACGTCATCTGACCGTCCAAAATATTTTTGGATGGCCAGATTTCTCCCTTCCTCTCTCTTCTTTCTATCTCTAAAATTCGGACTTTCCAAAACACTTTTAAACTGTTAAGATGCACTCTAAGTATTGCCACATTGTACCCAGCCAGCACGTAAATTTTTCTCGGGCCAACAGAATAACGTCAAACTTGGCTGGCAATTTTCAATGCTTCAACCCTTCATTTAAGCTTATAATAGCATTTTCCCTTTAAAAATCGACCAACAGAATGACGTCAAACTCAGAATCGGTGGATAGGGCCGGCCACCTTGTGAACCAGTCAGAGATTTATGAGTTTACTTAGATGGGTATTTTCGGTACTCTTGAACTACAAGTTATCAAATCAAAGAGATTTTCTCTTCAATACATCAATTGATTTGACAACTTTATAATCTAAGAATACCAAAATTATCATAATGAAAAACCACCATCAGTCTTTTACTCTTTTTCCTAAGAACAATCTGATGTCTTGTTTGCATGAGTCGACACATGCATGTTAGCATGCAAGTGGAGCGGTAGACAAGTTAGAAGGCACTTGTACCTCCATAGTCCATGCAGATGAAGAGTCAAGTATTACTGACAATGTACTAACAACTAACACTTATTGAATATTCCCTACACTCACAAAAAAAAAAAAAGGTACTCCCTCCGTCCCTTTTTAAATGTGTACAATGGGAATACGTGCATTTTCAAACCCCTAAAAAATGTATTTTTCTATACAATTTTATGTCTTTCTTTACACCAAATTAAAGTGCTCAAAGAGTACTTTAATTTGGTGCAAAAATATTTCAAAAATTTTGAGTAGAAATACATTTTTTTACGTCCTTAAAAATACACGTTTTCCAAAGCACACATTTAAAAAGGGACAGAGGGAGTAGCGTTTTCCCGTTACTTACTGATCTAGTCTTTTCTAATTCAGATTATAATTAAATTGAGCCAATCTCACATTGTAAGTAATTGGAATCCTAGTGTGTGTATGTGAGAGAGATTGTGTGATTGGTGGGATTATGATTGAGTATCCTTATCAATGCAGGATTCCTATTTTAAGTCGCTGGATGTGAGCCATTGGATACATTCGCCCATATCATGAGTGGCCTAGATTTATACTCATCCAAAATCAGACCATTAGATAATGAAATAGAGGGTTGAGATTTATAAATTTATGTATAAGATTCAAAAACTGCTCTGTTTTATTATAAAGAGCAATATTCAAAATTCAAGCAATGAAATTTACAATTTGTAGGATTTCACACTACTAGTGTTAGGGATGGCAACGGGGCTGTACACCGACCCAAAAGTAGGGCTAGTTGTTTATTTATGACTGATTAATGAAAATTTGAGAAGTTTTTTCAATATCGTTGAAACAAAAGAACGCAACAATTAGAATTACGAATAAGTTTGAATTAGAGATAATTTCTGTACGAACAAAAGATATTGAGAAAATTTCTCAAATTTTCATTAATCAATCATAAACAACCAAATAGCCCAAAGGCTACATTCTTATTTATTATAATAACCTACAAAGACAAAAAAAAAAGAAATAAAACATAGGAAAGCTAAATCTAAATATTGGAGAACACAAAAATAATGAAAAGAAAATAGAATCAACCAAAATGAGTCAAGCTAATATTTTGGCAATTTATAGTTTTATACTAAAACAGAAACATTCCTAAGTTTTCGAGACTCCCTAATAAAATAACTAAAACTAAAATAAGAAAAATTAAAAACACTATTTCTTAGATTGTATAATATCGCCATTCTGAACCCAACCAGACCGAGTAATTCGAGTGTAAACTCGTATTTTAGTAAACGGTGAAAATATAAGAGTAAAAATTCATTTTTTAGTATAATAATATAAATATTGGGATACAAATTTAATTTTTTTATAGTGATTAAATATTAAAAGAAACCATAGTTTTACATGTAAAAATATTTTGGAGCCGGGTAAAACCAATCCGACCCTTACCCGCACCTGACTGGATTTTTTTATTTTTTTTAATTTTATCCTAAACCTGCCGCCATACACAAAAAATTTAACAAAAACCCATCCGGTCGGGGCAGGTGAATTGTTATCCTTAACTGGTGACGCCACGACCGACAAGCCAGAAATAGAAGATAAATGGAGTACTATTCCCTCCGTCCCAAAAAGATGTCAAAAAACACTGTTTACAACTCTCATAAATTTTTATATATTTCTCAATGTATAATGATTTATATAAGCAATATGTATATTGTTTGATAGATTTCATTTAGTTTTATTAAACAAAAATTTTAAAATCATAAAAAGTATTATAAATTACCGAATATAGAAATTTTTTTGAGGTGTATGAATAATAATTTTGGACATCTTTTTTAGGACGGAGGGAGTACTAGTATTGCTTTTAAAATGCTTTATTTGTGTACTACTCCTGCAATTTTGTTATGAATTGACGTAACGTGCTGAATTTACGCCTTTGGTTTGCTTGCACGATCAAGATTCTCAAGCCGTGGTTATCAAAAAAACAGATTCTCAAGCGGTGGTGGCCCGCCAATGGTGGTGCTGCAAAGGACGCGTGGCGCTATCTTATTGGACGGGTATATCTGTTGAGCCGTAATGTACTAGTACTAGGAGTAAGTGATTATTCACTGGTCTTGAGACATCACGACGTGGTGCTTTAACTCCTTTTTTTACCACACATATTTTTATGAATTTCATACACCACCATACAAATATCTGATGAAAAAAGATGTTAAAACACCACCGGTGCACCAAAACCACCAAATAAGTTTTTGTGATACAAATATGAACGCGGAGGAGTTCATATGTAGCCGGAATACTCGGAACCAAAAAAATATGTAAAAAGGGTTAATTACACTTTAATATCCATAATGTTGAAAATTCAATACTGACCCCTTAAAATATTCATGTAATGACAATATGCTCATCCTGCTAGAAAAACGTTTAGATTTTGGGCTGAATTTGTCACATGAGCGAGACTTTACATGATACTAGATTATGACCAAATTGCCCTTTTCTCTTCATGACGCAGCAGAATTCACAAGAAAATAGTTAGGCTGTACTATTCCAAACGAGATAGGTTCTCGAATCCACTAGAGTTCTTCATCCACAAGAAAAAGAGATAAACTCTATAAATTTTATTGATAATTGAATGAATAATGCCATAGGCTTATACACTTATTTAAACTAGTAGGAGTCCTGATAAAAAAGAAAATTCCTTTGAGTGGCATTACTTGGAAACCTAGACTAATACCTAAAAGGAAAGAAAATAAAATCTAACCAAAACTAAGCTAGGAACGTGCAAAACAGGCAGTACAAATAAAATCTCCTACTAATAATTGTAAATAAAAATTATTACTAAAATAATATTTCCATAAGTGATAGGGGTGTATATCTTGTCCTACATCACTTCATCTAATGGTAATTTTCCAAAATTACAAAAGGCTGAGGAAATAAAATCTCCTAATAATCGTAAATAAAAATTATTACCAAAATAGTATTTTCATAAGTGATAAGGGTGTATATCTTGTCCTACATCATTTCATCTAATGGTAATTTTTCAAAATTACAAGAGACTGAGGATAGAATAAAAGATCCTAACTGTTGGGGCCAGTTGTGGGAAAATCGTGGGCAATATTGGAACATGAGGTGATTAGGGTCAGAATTGATTTTGTTAGAGTTTGGTGATTGGATTTATTTTTTGATGTGGTGATTTTAGAGAGGTTATGGGTAAATTTTAATGTGGAAAAAAAAAAAGATGGGCTGATGATTGACGGGTAAGAGGATACAATATGAGATCCGTAAATTTTAAGGTGATCAAGTGAGGAGTTTTAAACTCTAGAGAGTTCAAGTGAAAAGAAATTATAGTTGTGGGGCGCATAATGTAATTTTCCCTAATGTAAAATCTACATAGTTTAAAGCAATGGGGAAGCGTGGGATCTTTGCAAATTGCAATGACCCAGCCGAATTAAAGGCTGGCAAATTAACCTTCAACAAGACAACAACAACAGAAGGGAATCCAACGATTTTGAGAGGACCAAGAGAGAGAGAGAGAGAGGGAGAGAGAGAGGTGGTCGGGATCCGGCGAAACTCGTCGGATTTCGTCTTTATCAAATATACATCCGGTAGACAAGGCTAATCGGAGGGTGGAGAGATGAAGGGCTCCTGCATTCTCGTTGCGTCGGTGCTCGCCGCATCAACCGTGGCCGTCACATCATCCTCCACCACTGCCCACCGAGATCATGCTTCCACCCCCTCTTCCATTAAGGTACGTATTTATCTCTTGCCTTTCTGCATTTCATGCCCAACTTTTCTGGATTATTTTTTAATCTGTATTTTGAACTTTGGTTAGTTTTTTTTTTTTTTTTGAATATATTTCTTTGGGTTATTTCTTTATCCCGGTGACAGAAATAAGAAAAAACATGAGCATGACCAAATCCAAAATTCCCAAAAAATTCGTCTTTTTCATAGTTTTTGGTCATTACTTTGTTATTTTCCATATCCCTCCCCTTGAGATGAAAGAAAACGATGAACTTTTAACCAGACGATTATATCCCGTTAGATCTATTTAACGCCATCCTCTGTTTTATTTGGGAATTTCCATATTCACGATTTCTTTTCTGCTAACAATTTCAAATCTCATCACATAATCTTGTACTTCAATTTCAGAGCTGTATTTGTTCTTGTTGCCTGTCGTCATCAACATCGGTGCAAAATGATGTTGCCAGTTTACAAATGTCATCGTCAAACAAAGAGAAATTCGCGCCAAGATTTGACGGTTTGAGGTTCATTGAAACGTTGGTGACAGCTCACCGGTGAGGAGTAGAAGATCTAGACGAGAAGTGTAAATGTATAGTTTTGGAGGTTATTATTGATTTGGGTCATTTTCGTGGCCTTGGGTCCTAATAAAAAAGGGCACGAGGGTCGCGTTTTCTTTTTCTTTTTAGATTTTGTCGAAATCCCCGTATCTGACAGCTTGAATTTCTTGGTTCGTCCATTTCAAGGAAATTCTTTCCCTTATTTATTTGTAGTATTTCAATGAGATTCACCATAATTTTGGTGAAAGGGTGTGTAATGTAATGTGACTCATAATATATATTCTTGGTTACCACACATTTTTCATTGTTTGTCCCTAGTAGTCCCCTTTCCTGTTAACAAGATTGTCGGTTTGCTCCAGACCTGTTTTCCCATCTCAACCAACCCAAAAACCTTACATAAACATGGTACGTGTTATGTGCGGACCATTTGTTATGTAAAGGAAATGGATCCTCAGTTGACCATTCATTCGCTGCCTATAAACCCTTACTAGTAACAATTGTCATTTTTACCTGTAAGAGTTCAAGGGAAAACCCAAACCATTGAAAATACCAATGGACGGTCAAAATCAAGACTGTTTGCCTTCGGTCCAAAATATGGACCGGAGAAGATCCAGATCTTATGCAGTAATAAGGATTTTGAGAAATGGTGGCACCACTTGTCGTGCTAAGCTAATATGGTGTCATTGGTTCATTCATACCTTCAACATAATTTCTTGGTAATGAACCGAGAAGGTGAAATTGTAACTCATTGCATATCTATTTTTAAGGGTTCTCGGTGGATATAGAGCGACGAGTTTCCTAATGACATAATATTTGGTTGGAAATTTGGAACATAACTACCTGTAATGCCCCGACATCTCTGGTAGGTGGACAGGATAGTAAATCATGCCTTGTTGTGCAATTGGGTTGGCTGGAAGATGGAGAATTGCATTCCTTTGGTAGGTGGAAAGGTTACAGTACTAATTCGGTGGCTTATATCAATCCACCCAGATGTGATTACAGTACTGTGGACTGAAGGAGGAACTCTAGCTAGTAACATAACAAACAAAATAAAGAGGTAGAAAAGGCTAGCTGGATGATTTTCTTGTTAGTTGCCAGCTCTTTTTCCAGAGAAGGTCAAAAGTGGGCGAGTTTTGCTAAATTTGGGAAGGAAATGCCTTGTCCTTGTGTAGCTTTTATACAGGCAAGAGGCACAAGTCCAAAAAGAACTAGCTAAAGTTTTTTTTACTTTTCTAGTTCTTACACTTTAATAAGCAAAAGTCTACAATTGAATAGGTTCAAGCGCTGGCGAGCAATTTCGAAAAAAGAAAACCTGGGGTAAATACAACACTTATTCACCAAGTAGGAGAAAAAGACAATTTGATGTAGGCTGTTTTTAACCGTAGTAAAATTATTAGCCTGGCATCCTAGGTTAAAGTATTCGCGATTGACTCTCTAAATTTGGCTCATAAAATGACTCCTAAAATTGACACATAAGTAAAAGTGGGGTCCAATGTTAAGAATTTGCTAAGTTAGGAGTGTGAGAGTATTAATTTCAGTGGACTCTCCAAAATTGACTCATCAACTATGTCCTAAAGCATCTCCAACCACTCTTCAAATCTTCAAAATGAAGAACGAAAGTGACATATAAATGGGAGATTTTGTAATTTCTACCCACTTTTTCTCAAAAAGTTGTACTGTTCGGAGGGGCCCATCCTCCTTTTTGTCACATCCATTCTTCAAATTTATTTTGGTTCTTCAAATTTGAAGAACCAAAACAAATTTGAAGAACCAATTCTCCAAAAAGGATGATGGGTCCCTCCAAAAAGTATAACCTTTTGAGCAAAAGAGGACATAAATTACAAAATCTCTCCTTGATATGTTACTTCCGTTCTTCATTTTAAAGGAAAACCCTATGGTTGGAGATGCTCTAAATAGGAGTATTATTTATGCACACAAAAATGTATGTGGGTCCCTCATTTCCACCTCCCTCCTCTCTCCTTTCTTTTTCCTATTTCTCTCTCCATAATCCGGAATGGCCAATACTAAAATGGATGGCCGGATGCGCCACACGCAGATACCACATGGTACCCGCTCGGCACTGAAAACTCTTTCCTAAACTTTTTTAGCGTGGTAAGAGCTATGCTAAAGGAGCTATACTTAGGAGTTTCTATGGGAGCCTCCCCCATTGAAGACCACAATATTGTTGGGACAGTTAGAACCCATTTGATTAGAAAGATGGGAAATGAGATTAAATTGCAAATCTTGCGGGAGGTCATTTACATTTTCTTTTAATACGGCAAATCATTTTACATTGTTGAAACGCAACAATTAGTTGATCTGAGTCCGGTATAAGCGATTGAAAACTGACACGATTATTAAAAATTGACAAACAAAATGGGACGGAGAGAGTATTAGAGATGAATGTGGTCCTGAAACTAGGTTGAGGAGGAGGCGCTTTTAGCCATTGCATGTCGGCCGTAGATACATACAGGTTTGGATTCTAGCAGTTGGAGAGTGGACCCAAGGGCGTGGGGTCCTGGGGCGTTGGTTTCCTACCAGTTTAAACTTTGATAAAAAAGCAACAAATTAAAATGAAGTACTGGCTAGTATGTACTCTCCTCAGAATTCAATTCATGGTGGGTATCAGCTGCACAAAATAAACCGCAAATTCATCGCATATTTCCCATTTATATGTTATGATGATGCCACACACGGACCCTTACATACACAGGGTGGCCTCGTGCTTGCCCTTTCTCACTATGGACGGAACCAAAAATCCCGATGAGTGGGTTAAAAAACAGGTGTTAATTATCATGAAAATAATTTTTTCTAATTTATAGTTAACATTGTAAGTATTTGTTGATATGTAGGTAATGAATTTGATTTAAAAAGATACCCATCACGTTTCATATTTGAAAGCAATGCACAGTAGCCTTATAAGGATTAATTCCAAATACGTTTCTCTTTCCAATAGATACATACTATTATCTATTGTTTCATCCGTCCATTCCTCGTTCAACTACATGCTACAGAACTTTCGTTGCCATCACAATTTGATGGGAGCTTGGGGAAATATTATGAGTTTTATAGCATGCTTGGGGCAATTAATAGTAAAATTTTATTATGGCAAATTTGTAAAGCAAACACCAAATGTGGTAGTGGAAAAGACCTGCACAAACTTCTTCCCTCCACCCTTGTTTCTCACATAATGCACATCTGTGACCACGAATATGAAAGCGTCTTCTGAGTACATTCTAAATTTCCAAAAAGAATATCTGGAGCTCCCCAAACACCCCTCACCTCACGTGAATTTTTTGAACCGCGAAATATATATACATTGAGATGCTAGTAATTTTGGTTGGGGAACTCCAAGCCACTCACTAAGTCACGTGCCATGAACAGAGTCCCAAATCCAACTCCAAGGTACTCAACCTCCACTACAAATGGAGACCATCACTTGAAAGCTTCTTCGTTCACTACTAACAGACTGCCTTTTTCAGTGAGCTCTCTCTCTCTCTCTCTCTCTCTCTCTCTCTCTCTCTCTCTCTCTGTCCAATATTGTGATATTGTTTTGACTTCTCCGATATTTCCTCAGTCTAGATAATCAATAATTAACTGCTAGTGAGATATTTTCTCCACCTTTTTTTCCTGATTCTACTCGATCTAAAAAATCCCACATTACTACTGCTGCATCATGTTGCTTTGACTCTATTCTCGCACTTATCCCTCATCCTTCTGCTGTCCCAGCTGGCTTCAGTTTAGCCAGCGCTTACTAGTAATCATCTCTCTTAACTCCTTTTCATTATCTCTGTTTCCTGTCTACTGTAGCTCTCTAACAAGCTCTATTTTCAATTGTGATCGCGTACCATATTCAGTGATTTGACGATCTCGCTTATTTTTGTTAAGATTGCAATGTAAACTTCATTCTTGTCCCTATATATGCTAGGTGAGTAGTGAGCAATTCATTTAATCTCAGAAAACTGTTTTTACATAGTAGATGTCTGAATTGAAAATTTCAGGTATTCTTTGCTCAAGCTACTAGGACTGTTAGGAATGGCAACTGTGAATGCTTCACATTTTGTACCAAGAAGCTCAAATGTCAACACCGGAGGATCTTTTACATCAGAAAGTATTACTAACTTTGCACAGATAGGCTTGAGGAACCAAAACATCACTTCCGATGGGTTAAAATCTTTGAACAAGTCGGATATGCTACAATTGAGAAGCAATGCAAAAGCAATCGTCATTCAATCCAGCAGAAAAACTGGACACAAAACGAATTGTTACAGACCACCAAGCACCATCAGATGCCAGAGTGGGATGAATATGGTGTTCGTCGGAACTGAGGTGGGTCCGTGGAGCAAAACTGGAGGACTTGGTGACGTACTTGGAGGGTTGCCACCAGCCATGGCGGTAAGCATATGCGTTTCCTTTATTGTAATGGTTTATTTGCAAGTGTAGTTGAATCATCTGCTTCGTTCGTCGTGGAAAATCAGTCAAGTACTATAGAATGATGAATTCTCACCCATTTTAATGCCTAAACATTGTCTAGGCCAATGGGCATCGTGTTATGACAGTGTCCCCCCGCTATGACCAGTACAAAGATGCATGGGATACTGAAGTAGTTATTGAGGTACATTCTTTGTCTATTCAATGCAGGGTTTCCTCAATGGCAGGACACTCTTCAAATTATTTTTTCTAACTAAGAGTCTCGACATTGCAGATAAAAGTCGGAGATAGAATTGAGAAAGTTCGCTACTTCCACTGCTACAAACGGGGTGTTGATCGTGTTTTTGTAGATCACCCAATATTCCTGGCAAAGGTTTATTTCCGTTCTCAGTCAACTGTTATTGTGTTCACTACCAACTTAACAATATTCGAATTATTTATAGAACCTGTAATGGTCAGATTGATCCTAGTTCTGATGCTTGAATTTCTGACTTTCCAAAGGTTTGGGGTAAAACGGGCTCTAAGATCTACGGGCCTAAGGCAGGGGATGATTACCTGGACAACCAACTTAGATTCTGTTTGTTTTGCCAAGTAAGTTATTTAACGTAGCCTACAATTTTAGCTTATTTCACCAATGATTCCTTCTCTAGATTGCAGAAAATGATCTTCTAGGTGTATTATGATTGCCCTCTATATGATAAATTGGAGAAATAATCAGATGACAAACCATGATCCATGAGTCCTCAAGGCAAAAGTAGGGCCTGTGCTTCAAAGTTGCATGGCTTATTTAGTACTATCATGTTTTACATTCTGTTATCACCTACTTAGGAATTTCATTAGACTACAGCTAATGAGGTACTCAGTTCTGCACTAGGCAGCTGACATTTGTTTATGTTGTTGTCAGGCTGCTCTGGAGGCACCAAAGGTTTTGGATCTGAATAGCAGTGAATATTTCTCTGGACCTTATGGTATTGGCCCACTTTAAGATTTGATACCTCCTTTTAGTTTATTAAGAATGGATCAGGACGTCTATTTCGGCATTGCAGGGGATAATGTTGTCTTCATTGCCAATGATTGGCACACTGCTCTTCTTCCTTGTTATCTGAAGACCATGTACAAATCTAGGGGGCTGTACAAGAGTGCCAAAGTAAGATTTCTGTTAGATTTGCTCAACTAAATCCTTAAGAAAATTAGAAAAATTGCCGATGAATAAAAAAAAACAAAAAAGAAAATTGGACAAATGATTAGGGTTATTTGTAAGACTGTGCGCCAAATGATGGCAGGTTGTTTTCTGCATCCACAACATTGCCTACCAAGGAAGATTTGCCTCTTCAGATTTCTCACTTCTCAATCTGCCAGATCAGTTTAAGAGCTCTTTTGATTTTATTGATGGGTAGGACTGATTTAATATGTGAAACTATTGTTAAGGAATAGATATAGTCATATGCAGTCTTCCAAATGCTATAGTTTCAGAAATTCTCTTTTTGTCGAGTTACAAGTCTCCAAATGTTGCAGGTATGACATGCCTGTCAAGGGAAAGAAAATTAATTGGATGAAGGCCGGGATACTGGAATCAGATAGAGTCATAACGGTGAGCCCATATTACGCCCAGGAGCTTGTTTCTGGCGCCGACAAAGGCGTGGAATTAGATAACATCCTACGTAAGACTGGTGTAACTGGTATTGTGAATGGCATGGACGTCCAAGAATGGAATCCGTCCGCAGATAAATACATTGACGTCAAATACAATGCCACCACTGTAAGATTCTTTGAAATCTCTTGTCTAGTTTAAGTCATGTTGCTCGTCTACTATTTTTGTGGATTACAGCCATTGCTTATCGGGGTTGTGATTTCTAGGTCAAGGATGCAAAGCGCCTTTTGAAGGAAGCACTTCAAGCAGCAGTGGGGTTGCCTGTTGACGCAAGTATCCCTTTAATAGGATTCATTGGTAGATTAGAAGAGCAGAAAGGCTCGGATATCCTTGCAGAAGCCATTCCTGAATTCATCCAAGAGAATGTTCAGATCATAGTTCTTGTAAGTGGAATATAAGCCCAAATGACCTTTAGTTCTCGTCTCTCTTTGCAACCAACAATGTGAAGACAAACTAATTATGGAGATGAATCTGGCCTTTCTATCAGGGAACCGGAAAAAAGAATATGGAGAAGCAGCTAGAAATGCTAGAGATACTATATCCAGACAATGCCAGAGGAGTAGCGAAATTCAATGTTCCCTTAGCCCACATGATTATTGCTGGGGCGGATTTTATGATGATCCCAAGTAGATTTGAACCTTGTGGTCTCATTCAGTTGCATGCCATGCGATATGGAACGGTAAAGCCTTTTTTTCCCTTTTTGGCTACTGATTTGGTAGTTGAGGAACTATGCAAAATGTTTGCTCAAATTTGATCATTCTTCCATGACACTAAACACAATTACATTGGACTAGGTGCCTATTGTTGCCTCAACGGGTGGGCTAGTTGATACTGTCAAAGAAGGTTACACTGGATTTCAAATGGGAGCTTTCAATGTTGATGTAAGCACTTGACTGCCTTTCTCACATGGCTCGTCCGTTCTACCAATTCCAACATCTAATCTATAGAAATACTGACAAATTGTGCGATGTGGTTATGATTCAGTGCGAAGCTGTTGATCCAGCCGATGTAGCTGCAATAGCAACAACTGTGAAGAGGGCAGTAGCAACCTATGGTACTCCTGCACTAATAGAAATGATCCAAAATTGTATGGCTCAAGATCTCTCGTGGAAGGTTACTAATATTATCTGAGCACGAATAGCGTTTCCATTACACAAACTAAATACTTTAATATGGAAAAAAGTAAACATCAAGATCTTGGATCGCTGATCAAAGAAACTTGTTGTATCTGTTCTTTATTATTATTATTATTTTTTTTATTTGAACAATCCAAGGTGATGGATGGATGATGTGTTCCATTTAATGCAGGGACCAGCCAAGAAATGGGAACAGCTGCTGCTGGGATTGGAGGTAGCTGGCAGTGAAGCTGGCATTGATGGGGAAGAGATTGCTCCGCTTGCCAAGGAAAATGTTGCCACGCCCTGAGCACCATTTTTGCAACTTCCTAGTGGTGGACGTTAGCAATTGATGCAATAATTGAACTACTTGCGGTAAACCACCGAAAACCAGTTGGGTTTTCTGAATTCTCTCACTCTCTAGTGGCCAACGTGATTTCTGGGTGAAAATGAATTATTCAAGGCCTGGTGGTCTTGGGAGTATGTGGTAATCTGAAAGGCAGGTGGTATTTTAAGGCTTGATCTTAGGCTTGGACTGACATACTGGTTATATTGTTAGTAGGCATCATGTACAAAGTAGTACAGTCAATAGACTCTTCTTGTTAAGAGCTTTTCTTCTGTGTCTAACGGCCTGCAAGTGATACCAGATGTTTTCAATTGGTGCATGTGTTACACCAGGTCCAAGGCTGAAATGTTGAATCTGTAGAATGACCACCTTCATTTAAACACATGGGATCTTCACAACAGAATTTGAAGGTTTGAACAAAGAAAAATCTTATTTATTACTTTGTTCAACATCAAAAACATGCATGAATCGCGGATAGGGAACTAGACTAGCGACCATTCCAAGTTTTAGTGTAAATTCTTAGGATCGGGGATTGAAAGACGGAGTAAATGCATTCCAGGATCAGAACAGTTTTGTAATTCAATAGCCACCACATATGTCTCAAAAATATGGAGTTGCAATGTAATTTGTCCATGCTATTCATAAATATGGAGTAATGCAACCTGAAGCTGACCCCGATATTAGAGATCTTATCACCAAGCAGATTTAGTTTGCAGTTCTTGTTTCTCGTTGTGATTAAACCCAACTCTTTGGTTACCATTTGTAGCTCAATTTAGGTGTGTCTAACTTCTGGTGGCATACTGATAATAGAAAATGTTAATACATCAGGATCTCCGATGCATCAAGAAGTTAACAAGACTTAGTTCTTCTGGGATGATATATCAGTTGGCCGAAGAGTCAAAGACTCTCTCAACATCATTAAGCTTTGGCATACAACATAGTTGATTGATTAATGCTTATCATGGCCTACTACTTGCTACCTTAAGGCTCCCCTACTATTGCATTGGTTAATAAAGAGGTACAAGTTTGTTACAACCACAAATACTTGTGCTTACAATCATATAAAATCTCGAGTTTGTGTATGCCACCACTCACATATGGGTTTCAAATACTCCATGTGAGAGTTTGTACAATTATTAGTGCAAGTGTTGGTGCCTACACCTTTTGTCGAATGAGATATGATCAACTCTATGACACGGAGAACATCCAAAAAGGAAAAATAAGACATGAAAATAAGAGAAATATAATCGATGGCGGACGCAAAATTTGTATTTAACGGGACCCGAATTACATGTAAAAATACATTAATAAGAAAAAATATTGGTACTTAATAGTTCTGAGAAGAAGACGAGATTGTGTGCATACACATAATCGCATTTAGTTTTATATCCTCGACCGAAAAATGGTCAATAACTTGAAATTTTAAGAGTTCTTTCACACACAGAAACTTTATCAACTTATTTTCACTCAAGAAACTTGTAGGGCCGATCCTATAGATATTTTCCAAATTGATATGAAAATATAGTATAGTTAGAGGGATAATTGGTAGGTGTGCAGGGGATCGGGACCCTCTTGCACCCCTCCGTCCGCCGCTGAATATAATAATGCTACATTCACACTTAAATGTAAAAAGATTAATATGGACTTAAAGAGATAAATCAATATGTGGCATATATTCTCTCCCTCGTGGCCACACACTTCCCTTTAAATCTCAACCAAACTAATTTCTTATGTGGATTTTTCTTTGCACTTTTACGTGCTCCCAGCTTTTATAAGAATCATAACACCTGATGACAACACAAGCAAGCTTTCATAGAGCACTAAATATCAACTTTAGCCCAAAGTGTTAATCTAGTTGATTAGTGAATTTGTTCAGCAAACAATTGATGATCAGGGTTGTGATTCTTGTAGTCAGGTTACAAGAAAGTAATTTTTTACGAACCCCCTACTTCAGGCGTGGATGATTTGACTTCAACCCAAGTGAGAGGAATTAGTTAAGGTGCTTGTAAGCTGCCTGGATACTCTGACCGTTAAGCCAAAAAAAAAAACTAAACAAAAACAACAACTTTGTCTGCATGTCTTTTTTCCCGTCTAGTTGGTTACCTATATATGCGACTATTGAGAATGAAGCCAAATACTATAATAATAGTATCTTGCATGCCCTATTGCTTGACAGTATTCACAGCAAAGGTTCTTGCTTGACCAATTTAGTAAACAGAGACCATCCAATAAAAGCATCAAATTTCTCAAGCTACCAAAAGCCATTATCATCAAAGTGCTTACTTGGACTCTTCATTTAAAACTGTAGAATCAAAAAACTGAAAGAAACATTACCTATGTACCAGAATCCCGCAGATTCTAAGGCATAATCCATGATGAAAGGAGCTCCTAATCAAATAAGCCGAATCCCAAGTCACCCTCATCACTTTCTTCCTTTTCCTCTTCCTGCAAAATTTTGGCAAGAAACATCAAGTACTGATTAGCAACAATACTTCTTAAACCTCAATCGAATAACATAGTGGATTATACAGTTGGACATTTTGAATTAATAATATTCAGCATGACATGAATCATGTGTATTTATGTTTTTCACCTTCTCCTCAGCAGCAGGGGCAGCAACAGCACCCGGAGCGGCACCGCCACTGCCAGAACCAACGTTCATGATGAGATCATGAATGCTCTTCTTCTCTTCAAACTTGGCAAAAAGACTTGGCCAGTATGATTCAATGGTCACATTGGCGGCCTTCACCATGGTAGCAATCTTCTCTGGCTGATTTTATTACACTAATCAAAGAAAACCCCTTATCCCACCAACACCACATATGCTCATGAACTATGATCCCAATCCCGGAATACGTTTCTGACATTGAAATAAGTAAATCGTTTTCCCACCAAACAATTAATATGATATATACGGTGATGCCGGGAATGCCGTCATCGTGAAGGGCCAAACAAGCATAAGTGCAAGCGAGCTCTCCAATAGACATTGTGAAAGGATGATCTACTACCCTGTATCAAACCAACAAAATGCATATATAGTACTACCAACAAAACATTATTAATGTAACTAATAAAAATCTGAGTCTTTATACACTAATTAATACTCCATCCTTTTGCAGAAGCTATTGCATATATTTATGATCTGTTATTTGATGTTTTACATGCACTCGATCTGACCTCTAAATCCATCATCCTAATGAGCCAACGTACGTACGTAGTATATATCACGCTTTAACAATTTGGAGCTAGCAATGGAATTGAAATAATCGCCCAAAGCACCGTATATATCCATCCAGGTTAAGTCTCCAACCCTGTTTTGATTCCTCGCGGGTACCCTTAAAAATGCGTTTTAAACACATTGAACGGTTCGGATCATCAAAATTCGATCAAAAAATAGTAGGTCCACATTTTATTTGGCTAAGGTAGTCCTTAGGAGATCATTATTGTATATATATATATATATATATATATATATATATATATATTCCCTTTACAACCGGCTACTTGACTCAATTGTGTAGTCACTATATTAATTTAGATGTAATTAATGAGCTAGGTTATACATTCAGCTCCATTAATATATTGATTGAAAAGAAAGTTGATGCCCAGCTGCCTTATTATTCTTCTACAGTAATAATAAAAATATATACCATTATTATTGTTGAGTAAGGTTTAAACTAGTAATATATGGATTTTGTACAGTAATATATACCCAAAAAAAAGTACTGTGCCCCCTATGAGATAATTAAATTAATTGCGGCATTCAAATGGAGTCAAGCAAGAGTAATCATGCAAACTGACTAAGCTAGGGACCGGCTTGATCGATGGTCAACACTTTCATAATTAAGAAGAGAGAGTTAATTTGTTTTTTTACCTCGGTCGAAGCCCTTAATTTCTTCGCTAGTAGATGGCGGAATTGCTACAAAAAATTAGTCGAGATGATCCCAACCTGAATTCTCTAAATTATTAAAAGAAAAAAGAAAAAAACCTAAAATAGTTGTGACCCCCGACAAAAAAAATGAAATTCATGTTGACCAAAGAGAAAGATGGACATAAAGGTAGACAGACTGTGGGGGCTATGACACACCTCACCACCCAATTTTGAGAAATATCGTTTTGCATACTCTTCTCTCAAGTGGTATATATTCTTCTTCAATTATGGTATGATGATGGTGGTTCCCCCAGATTATTGTGTGACAAAATGCACTAAAATGAATGATTACAAAGAATTCATTTGAAATGGATCTCGCAATGGACAAATATTCTCATCGGAAATGATCGATTATCGGTGCCTGAGGGACACTTATCTAGGTACTAGGCAATCCCCTGATTGCGGATGATGAAGTAAATGGTTCATTGAAGGAGATGCTTTGCGTTCTTCTTTTATTTTTTTTGCAATATGAATCGGTACTTATAATTCGACATCTACCCTTTTCAACAGATGAATTTGAATTAACACCTATTCTAGGTTTGCTTATCTCTTGTGTTAGAGAATATGCAGATCCCAACTTTGCCGACCCACTGCCAAATTGTTCGCCGGAAACCCATTTTCTTCCAGCATTCGAAGTCTCCTAAACTAGCGGGATGAGTAGTATTTATTCAAATCCGAAAGAAGGGTTATACTGAAATAAACGATTCATTTAGGTATTGCTCAAACATCTTTTCTGCACATTTAGAACAAATGAATAGAAGTAAAGAGTTTCTACTTAATTCAATTCACATTTACAAAAAATTAGCGTTTATTGGTGATAAACAAATGCTAGGACCCCTAATTCTTGTAGTTTTGAACTTGTAGTAGGATTGAATTTTTTTTTGTAAACTAGTGTCCTTGAAAAAGTTTTACATTCTGTGTTAACTTGCTAATAATATAAAACTTATACAATTGAGTTCCACAATATACATTTTTATGAAAAACTGCTCGGATGAAATCTTCCCGGTCATTTTTTTTGTTGATTCCTCGCGAAGATCCTTAAAAACATGTTTTAAACACATTGAACGGTTAGGATCATCAAAATATGATCGGGAGATTGGAGGTCTGCAGAGAAGGAAAGTAAGGGATCCCTTACTTGATCCCTTGTGTGTGTATTATGTTATATACACAGGGGATCACATCCAGGATCTCGGATTTGCCCTTCCGTCCACACCTCACTTTTCCCGATCAAATTTTTATGATCCGAACCATCCAATGTGTTCAAAACGTGTTTTTAAGGATCTGTGCAAAAAAGCCTTCAGAAGCCTTATATATATATATATATATAGAGAGAGAGAGAGAGAGAGAGAGAGAGAGAGAGAGAGAGAAGCCTTTTATTTGGAATTTTCTCTCTCACTATTGGCATGTAAAATCGTGCATGCTTAAATACTACTCTCTCTGTCTCTTTTATAGTGTATACATTTTCATTTTGGGTTGTCCCTTAATAAGTGTGTTTTGAAAAGTTAATGGATACATTTCCTATTTTGCCCTTAAAAGTTGATTTCTTTTTAAAAATTTGGTGGGTATTATTATATTGATAATGAGAAGTAGATGTAAAAGTTAACTGTAAAAGTTAATGTGAGAGAAAAATAGTTGGAATTTCCAGGAAACATACTTAAAAAGTGACGGAGTGAGTAACTTGGTAATTACAGTAATTTTTTTGAATGTAGCTCGATCAATCTCAAGTAGATGTTATGTCTCATCTCAACCATGATTTCCTAAATTAGTACTAAACAATACTTGATTATGAAGTCACCAAAAGGCCTTGGCATCAAATAATTGCATGCATATACCACTTTCTTTCCTGTTTTTGTCCCTCTATACTTCTGAACCGAAAATTATTTTGTGCTGCTGGAGCAATGTTTCATCCTCCCCACTTTTGCGAGAGAGGAGCATTGCGCGTGGGACACCAAATAATCTACTAGCTCACAGGGTACCAGGCCTTGCATTTAATTTAAAAAGAAATGGTCAAATCATATTGGCTTGAAAAGAGATGCCCAACCAACTAATAATGCTGTAATACTGTTTGGAAATGTGGCCATGTGAAGCCAGTCGGAACATACCTCTCTCTCTCTCTCTCTCTCTCTCTCAAAGTGCAAGTCACTACTGTGAGTTGGTTATCCAAAAAAATATCTTACTACGATGAGTTACTATCAGCCGTTTCCATCAGGGAATTGGACCACTTCTTGGCCTCCACACACTACTTCACACATCTTTTCTGCATCTAACATTATTCCTTCTTTTAACCATTTTTGGTTTTTTGGCACTCTATGTGCATTAGGTTTTTTTCCACACATTCCGACGTAGATGTGTGAGGAGTCATTTGATGCACATGTAGCCCTCATTGTTTAGTAGTTAAGTACATTTAAAAAACTCTAGATCGCTTAGGTTTAATAATTTGTTAAGTTTTGTATCTCAATCAAAATAACACCCATCAATGGGGTTTTACCCATCACAGAGATGCACAGAGGAACATAATGCACTTCATATATCCCTTAATGAACCAATCACAAACGAAAAACAATCAAATAGATGAACACCAGATATACGTAGAAATTTTTTTGAATGGGTAAAAACCACAGAAATGAATCAATGCGCAATACTCGTTGCATAGTTACAAGTGATCTTACCCTACGATTTGAATCTTCACAATCGCTCTATGACTTATTTGCCGAATCCACGTTCACCACACTCAGTGGTTTGACCGACGCTGCCTTAAATCCACAAGCCTTTCGTTTGCCTCCCGGATCTCCACCGAAGGACTTTGTATTGCCTAGGAATCCTCTTTAGGGCGTTTTAGATCTCAAATAGATTTAAATTGATATTGAAATCTCTTGGAGATGTCTTTCACACACTATGATCCATAGGCCGCTTATTTTCTCTAAGATTCAAAGCCAAGACACCATTGAATTTTTCTCACCTTCAATAGCTTTTTTGGAGCAGCTCTTATATACTTAGCCACTTCCAAACCCTAACAGACGACATATTTATAGCTGTGAAAATCACCAGACTTGCTGGAGGAATTTTGATCAGTCACTTTCGTTTAACTAATGAACACCCGAAATTTGACAATCCAATTGTACAAATTTTAAAATACGTATTTGAATCGCTTAACTTACTGTGATTGATTCAATTTTTAAATCTTTGATAACTCTTTATTTTTTATCAAGTACTTAGAGTTCTCCGATTAAGCTGAATTTTTTGAAACAAAAAAGACGGAAACGTATCTTTAAAATCAATCAACGAGTTGAATTTTTTGTGTGAGACTCCGAAGTGTGCCCCACGGAACGATATGTGCGCGGTCTATGCAAAACAAACCTTTGAGTGAAACTACAACAAATGCAAATTTTTGTAGATTATTGAATTATTTTTGTTGTTATTAAAAAAAATTAGTTTATTTAATAATTTTTTACTCTTTAAATCAGTCTCGTCGAGACAAACAAATAATTCAAAGAAAAATCAACACAAGATTAGCAGATATAATTTTTTTACTAATAAAGACAAAAACATAAATCATTTAATTTATTTTGCCAATAAAGTACCCTTAATCATAGTTGTCAATCTACATGCATGCCAGCCACAGTTGTCAACAGATTAGTAAAAGAGTCAAACAAACCATTTAAATTTGACGACTTTTTGTAAAAGTTTAGTTGGCCGGTGACGTCAAGTATAACGGCGTATCCATGGATCCCCAGCCTTAGCCTAGCCTGAATAAAAAATAAAAAAAAAACACATCTAAGCAAAATAATCGACATATTATTAGGGGTGTTCCACTCAACGGTTTTTTAGGTCTTTAATTTTAGTTTAAAATTAAGAGGGTGTTCCACTAAGTGGTTTTTTTGGTTCTTTAGTTTTAAAACTTGTTCCACTAATATTTTTTTTTGCTTTTTGTTTTATTGAGTTGTGTTAGCAAATTACCAATCTGCCCTTGTACCCTAACAATTCCTAAATGCTTTTTTTTTAAGTCACGGGACACTAGGGATGGCAATCTCGGCCGACCCGCCCCTCCCGCCCCATCCCCTCCCCGAATGTGTAGGGGATTCGGGGATTTTTTCGGGGATCGAGTAGGGGATAGAATTTTTTTTTAAAAAAATTCGGGGATCGGGTAGGGGATGGTATTTTCACTCCCCTCCCCGATCCCCTCCCCACCCCTCCCCATTTATAGTATTTTATATTATATTTTATAAGTTTATAATTATAAGTTTTTTTTTTTCAGGATAAGTTGTAAAAGTTAGGGATTTAGGGTTACCAAATACCAATACCCTCTCTAACTCT
>JAXBDA010004864.1:0-17690 GCA_036023075.1 Gaultheria prostrata
TGTGTGTGTGTGTGTGTGTGTGGGGGGGGGGGGGGGGGGAAGAAGGAAACTCTTGGAGTGGTTTGGGCTTTTCTACTAGCCTTCCCGATGGTTCTTTGGTTGAACAAGTGAACAAGTTGCTACCTTTTATTATAGCAATAGTCCTCTGCAAACAGATTTTCTAGCTATTCGAACAGCTATTAAATGGTCATTATAACATCACTATTCTGCAACATATATATTTGAAAAATCAAAGTTGAATCGCCTTTTCACTTACTACTATGGTGAATATATTTACTAAACCAATTAATTAAATCAATATCTAATCTATGTGATTCTGCAAGATAATTAATACAAAAGTTAAACAAGCAAGCATAACACAAGGATATACGTGAAAACCCCAAGGCGGGGGGAAAACCACAGGAGGAAATAGAGCACTAAATGCGAAACAAGGAAACAAAGAGTTTCTTACACCCAATCTATGACTCCTCAATATTGGCTAAGAACCTCTTGGCCAACTCCTCTAGAACCGCTCTAATAGATACAATAGATACTCCTTCAAATTCTACTGTTCAAGTTTTTGATTTATAGTCACAGGACTCCTCCTTTAGACCAACCTCCAATCACCTTTGAACTCCATCAAAGAGCTTCAAATGATGTAGAAGATGAACAATCTACCTCGAGAGATATTATATATGTAAACATATAGATCCCAAGGCCTCATCAAATCTCTTAAGGAATCAACCCACAAGTGTTTATTTTTCTCTCACGAACTTTTCTTGCCTCTAAAAACACTGTGGTTGCGCAAGGTTATGATCTGTATTAACATCGCGCTTTAAATAGACTTTCTGACCTAGCTTGGCTCCAGCGACCTATTTAACCTTGCTAGATCGGAATTTCCTTTATGTTTTGAATCTTCAATCCAATTCGGTTGAGGCGCTGAATACTAGTTAGACTCTAACTCCACCACTAAAACAACGAACTAGCAATACAAATGATTTCAATTACATGAAAAACATCACGGAATTAGCCAATCACAAAAAAGAAACTTACAATAATGCAAGGAAGACTGACTTACAATATTGTAGGGAAGACTCACTGTCACCACTATGACGCCTTTTTGTCATGCAACCTCAGATCAGAGATTTCAAAACTATCATTTTGTAGAATCTCAAAGTGCCTTGTAAAGATATTGAGCGGGCACATATCTTGGCAAAGGGGGCCCTTGTTTCTTTTGTGCATCATCCAGAAACAGGCAATGGGGAGCAAAGCTAACATTCGTAGTTGTTAATTTGTTGCTTATTATTATGTTGTTTTTGTCGCTTATTGTTATGCTATCCTATTCCTGTAATTAAGTGCTTTTATTTATTGAAGTTCTCTCTCTTTCTAAAAAAAAATAAAATAAAATACAAACTTTGGTAGGTTTTGTTGGTAGTTTGAACGATGCATCAATCCCGCCATCGCTTCCGCTGCGCCGGCGTGCACAAGGCCCGAACTTCTGGGGAGTATCCACGGAGTCCCATCACATTCGTTGGGCCCAATATACACTGAACGACCCATATCCACTTAAAAGGCTAAGCCTTGTAAGTGGTGAGCCATCCAATTGTATATTAAGGTCCAACCCTTTTTCTAGTTTTCCAATGTGGGACTTTAACTTTCAAACATGTCCCAACAAATCTCCCCCTCATGTGTGAACCGTTCATTGAACCTTGCCCGTTTCTTTGCATCCAAACTCCCCCTTGATTCTGATCTACTACTCTCTGACACTAGGCTTCTTCTGCACCAACTCCATTGATCCAGAGCCAACATACTCCATTGAGAGCCAATGCGCCCTTTCCCATGCACCATGCTCCCCCCACGAGTAACTATAGGATTTTATCCCGCTCCTTCATGAGTTTCCGTGCAAGCCCATTCACGGCGCGCAGAGAGTCTGCCCATAGATCGTCAACCATCGGCTCTGATACCACTTTGTTGGTAGTTTGAACGATGCATCGATCCCGCCATCGCTTCCGTTGCGCCGGCGTGCACAAGGCCCGAACATCTGGGGAGTATCCACGGAGTCTCATCACATTCGTTGGGCCCAATATACACTGAACGACCCATATCCACTTAAAAGGCTAAGCCTTGTAAGTGGTGAGCCATCCAATTGTATATTAAGGTCCAACCCTTTTTCTATTTTTCCAATGTGGAACTTTAACCTTCACACATGTTCCAACAGGTTTGATAATCAACAACAACATATGCAAAAGATTAAATGACAGAAAGTGAAACAATGAGGAAAATGAATTGCAATCTTTTCGCCCCAAAGATCGAAGTGAAATAGTTAAAAATCAGCGGATCATTTCCCTCTCTACACATAAATTCAAGAAAAAAGTCTACTGAGTACAATTGTACAAAATACTAGAAAGAAACCAGTAGCCAATGGAAAAGAAAGAACAATGAATAAAAAATGGTATCATCCAAGTGAACAAAAAAGAATAGCACTGAAAAACCGTTGCACAATCTATGCTCTCTATCGAATAGAGATCATAGAAGGCTTGTCGAACATTATGTCTTTCTTTTACAGGTAGAATACACTTTTTACATTTTTTTAGTGGTAACTCGGTATCATGAATCAACTAATCTAGGGCATTCACAAGCGGAAGCCCAATTAAAGCCGGCAAAGCCCGTAATGCACCTTAGAGATACTGGCAGGAATCGCCATTGCTCCTCCCCACTGGGAGTGTATCCATTGATGGCGAGTCCATTCCTCGATCGAACGAAGTCACGAACCGTGTCATCAACCCCAACATGGAGCTGTAGAATTTTTTCCTGTAATGAAAAGGAAATTTCAACAAGAAAATGTAAAACTCTATGCACTCTTAAAAATGATAAGAATGAAACCCTAAAAAAGTACGGACAAGGGGATAGGACATGAAAAAAAAACCACACACAAAAGTGTTGATTTTCCTTGAAAAGAATACGGATATGTTATAGGAGTCTTGGAATATATATCTCCAAAGGACATCCGTAAGATTTCTAACACTTGGGGGATAAGTACGTGAAGCTTGCCTAGAGGGCCCTGTACCACCTAAGGACCAGGGGATAAGTTGTGCATTAGCAACCTTTTGAGATGGAATTGGTATTGGGTATTGGTGTGCGTGGATTTTCCCATTGGCAGCTTTACTAAGTTTTTTATTTATGGTAGCCAGTAGCTAAGGAATTCAACTTCGACTTGGAGTGGGTGTTGTGCACTCCTCGGCCGTCCGATCATGTTTTGGACAGCCTGGATGCATTCAACAATTTTAATTTAATTTTGATTTACTTTTATCGGTAAAAAATCAAAACACATCATGACCGTTCAAAACACAATTGGACGGCTGAGGGGTGCACAGCACGGTGCATAACACCTAAGTGCACAACACCCACCCCGTTTTCGTTCATGTTTGGTTCGTCCCGTGATTCACCATTTATTCATGCACAATGTCACTATCTACCGTGAGCTACCAAGTAACGAAGTTGCCGTCATTCAAGTTATTGCTACATCCTTTTATTACACTTTAAGTCCTCCGGCTCCTCGGACGAAAAAATGTTTCTTCGTGCCACATGAAGAAAATCCCATTTTGTAATATATTGGGAGGAGTGTGAGGTACAATCTTGTATCATTGAGCACTTGTAGCCTCTGCTTACTTGTAACTAGATCTCTAGTGATTGTAACTCTTGAATTGATCAATGAGAATGAGTTTGTTTCCTTCAAATCTAGTGCACTTGCTTGTTACTTGTTGCTTATTCAAGTCACTACTTGGTAACTCAATCACTTACATGATCATTGTTTGCTTGCATTGAAAACTATTGTGGGTTGAGCTTGGCGGACTAGCAAAGGAGTTTGTCTAGTGCCACACACACTGTTAAGCCGTCGTGTGACACTATGGCAGTTAAATGGATTCTTTTTGGTTTGATTCGTCCGTATAGCCAAAATTATTCACGGAAAATGGAAACTCTTCATAAAAAGAAAACTACAGCTCAAGCACAAGTGCTGAACCGATAAAGTTGCACTAAACTTTTATGGTGATTTGATTACCGATTTTTTGCTTTCTCACATCCCCTTGTGTGTTGTCTCTGTCTCCCATTTTATAAGGAGAGAGCACCGTAACGAGCCCAGACTTGGCGGTCAACATTTTCATCCGAAGATGGTCAAAATTTTATCTCAATCTCTTGCGATAGCCCTTGGCTGATTGCCGCCTCAATAAGCAGTAGGGGTGTACACGGTCCGGATCGGATCGGATTGGCATGAATCCAATCCTAATCCGCGAGTCACGGTTTTTAGAAAATACAATTCGTGTCCAGACCAAAACTCTAACGGTTCGGTTCTAATCCAATCCGCGAGTCACGGATCGGTTCTGGTTTTATCCACGGATTATATGTCATACGTAAACAGGTCACAAACAATTTCATCAAAATAAAATCCTAAAAAATCCAAAGTAGAAAATAGGGAGACCTTAGATGGATCATGTGATATTGGAACCATAACCAGGGCCTAAGCAAGCATCAGTAGAAGCATGTAGCTTAGTTCAGTTACACAGTGAAATAGAAACAAATGCACTTTAATACAAAAATTAAAAAAAGGTACAGTGAACAACTATTGAATTCATCAAAGTCCAATACAAATGCATATATAGGAGATAACAATCTAACAGTGGTAAAATACAAATGCATATACAAAGGCAGTTTAGATTTGATAGGAGATAACAGTATAACCCTATATCAAATTGACAATATTTACAAAAGTGGTAAAATTATTTATATATACACTCAACTTCCTATGTGGGATCCCATACTTTGTTAAAGTGTGGGACTTCCATTTCCGGATCAAATTTTGACGATCCGATCCGTTCAATGTGTTTAAAACGCGTTTTTAAGGGTCCACGTGTGAATTCGTAAAAAAAAATACCGGGAAGGATTTCATCTAAGCGGTTTTTCAAAAAATATATATCTACGATTTGTATGAAAAACTGCTCGGATCAAACCTTTCTGAGTATTTTTTTTGCTGAATCGTCGCGTAGGCCCTTAAAAACATGTTTTAAACTCATTGGACGGTTCGGATTGTCAAAATTTGATCCGGAAATGGGAGAAATTTGGTAACTCCCACACTTTAACAAAGTGCGGGATCCCTCATAGGAAGGGGACTCTCTCTCTCTCTCTCTCTCTCTCTCTCTATATATATATATATATATATATAAAAGTTATATATAATAAAAATCTCACGGTCCGGATCGGTTAGTCCACGGTTACAAAATCGAAATCCGTGTCCGGACCGCGAGTCACGGTTTATTGTTTTTTGAATCCGTGTCCGGACCATTAATCCACGGTTAAAATCCAAAACGTGCGGATCGGTTCGGTCCGGACCGAATTCACGGTTCACCGGTTTTTTTGTGCAGCCCTAGCCAGAATATAGTGGAAGTGCGACCACCAGCTCGCCAACGGGTGCCTCTTCGAAGTAGCTGCTCCATCTCTCGACACTTCTCCATGAATGAGAAACATTAGCACCAAGTGTTTCCCGGACGTTCTATGCCTCCCGTGAGTACTTGCATCTCCAGACTTTTGCCCACAGGCAAAAAGACTCTTTCCTGCATAAGTTGCCAACCCAGTTTCGTTAAGAGGACTTCATAACCTGCAGTATTCAAGCTATCCTTGTCTAATGCCCAACTCACTATGCTCTTTAGATTCGCAGATTTTATCTCGGATATGAGGTGGATATTCTGGTTGTGTTCGTCTCCTCCCTATAAAAAAGTTGAATGTTACAGGTTTATAAATCTATCGTTTTCAGCATAACATGAGATAGTCAATGGGACGAATTGGACCAAAGTAGCTCTTCCAGCAATGGAGACTTGTGATGCTTTCCAAATCAAAAGTGGATCAATGACACTGTCGATATTTTGCACAAGTGTGTGCCTTTGGGAAGATGAACACATCCTCGTGTTGTGAATCCCAGCAGCCTTAATGCAAATGCAGATCCCGCGCAATTTGGACTGAAAGCTATACCGTGGAGAGGAAAGGTATAAAACAAGGGAGACATTTCCTCTACTGCTCTACAGATTCCCATGAACTGATTAACGCCAATAGGAGAAAAAATCATTTATTATGCTTTGATTTTAGAGATGCATTCAGAACCCAAAACAAAAAAAACCGACACAAAACCGACATTGAAGATAAAGACATCCTAAAAACTTGAAATCGCTTGACTAAGTACAATTATACATGACGAGAAGGTTGAGAAGAAGCCGTGTCTTCTTTCAGGCCGACCTTGTTAGTCACATCTTTGTAGTAAATGTGAAAACACTGGCAGACAAAAAGGCCGTCATCTTGGCATTTCCCCCTATCCTTTGGGGTGCAACTTTTTGTAAGACTCTTCACAATTCGGTTGTTTGCAGGAGAACGGTGGCCGATGACTTCTCATCCTTACATATGAGCATCACTTTGTAACTTTCACATGTGTAGAAAAGAAACCAAGAACATCAAGTTGAATGAAATAGGAAAGATTCGCCATATATAGTTTAGTCTTAGATGTTAAAACTCTCGGATTTTGGGTGCCCTATAGCACCCCCGTTTCCGGTTTCATAGGGCTACAGATGGAATGTTAAAGGTACAAATCTTTCATCTTAAAAAAAAAGTACAAAAATGAAAATCAAATGGGAACGTTTGTACCACAATGTAATGAGATAATAACCATGACAAGGACTAAAGCTACTGCAAAGGGCTTCATCTTTCATGACAACATCTAGTTTATGTGACCAAACATGTGTATCATATTCCGATAATGCCTTAGCGTATCCCCTACAATAAATGCAATGAGCAAAATGATACAAGGTGTAACCAAATAAGATTAGTACTTCAAAAGTATATATTTGTTGATGGTACTTATCACACAGAGTCGCGGCTGTCTATTTGTAAAGCAATACCTTAAGGTCTTATACCTATATATATTTCACCGGGGCAAACCACTTGATATAACTACAAGTAAAAGAAACCATGTTGCAGGAAGCCAAAAAATATGGCCCCATCATGTTCCTTCGCTTCGGTTTTGTCCCCACAATAGTCGTCTCGTCCCCCAAAGCTGCCGAGCAATTCCTCAAACCACGACCTTATTTTCGCTAGCAGGCCACCTCTTGAGGTGTCCAAGTACATGATGTACGAGCAAAGGAACATATCCTTTTCTCCTTACGGCGCTTATTGACGAACCATGGGGAATTATGCACTTTGGAGTTGCTTATTAACCTGAAAATCTGTTTGTTTAAATCCATAAGGAAGGAAGAGCTTGGCCTGTTGATTGAGTCAATCGAACAAGCGGCCAGGGACCAGGTTCCGGTGGATCTTAGTGCCAACTGCCAAGGTTGCAGCCATGAGTGCTGATATGAGTTGCAGGTATGGAAAATGAACACTGTTTATTCAAAGAAAATCTTGATTAGCCTTAGAGGCCCCATAAAACGTCTGTAATCTTCTCATAACCACCAGGGGTTGACGCAATGGTAGTCATCAATTAGTCAGTCAGTTTGTCTATTAGGCAGATATCGAGTTATACCAAAATAATACGCTACCATATTTAGCATCCGGGTCAACTTCGGCGATAGCCAATAATGAAGAATCTTGATCACATTTCCTTTGGCAACCAACGCCTTAGAATTTCAATATGCTTCTGCCAATTCTTCAAGGAAAGCAGACATGCATGAATATAAAGATAATGATATCAAAGAGAAAAATGAGAGGTCAATAATTTGCTAGCCCAATGCATGATATGGCAAGAGGAACCATCCCCTTGTCCTCTCCGGTTTATTTTGTCACTTCATCTTGACATCACTTCATTTAAGTATGCTTCTTTAAACCAGATAGGCTTGTGGTGGCGCAATTGGTGCATTGCTTCGATTGGGAGCTGTCGGAGGGGACTTGGACATGACCGAGGTGTTCAGCCTAGTGACAACTCGAGCTAAGCATCTCCTAGCTGTTCACATTACAAGTAATAGAGGGTCTAAATAAGCAACCATATGTGTTGCGAGATATTTTTTAATGCTTCCCTTTATGTTAATGGACCATATATTATTGCACTACTTTTGCAATAATAATCCAAAAATTACAAGGAGGCCTTCATAGTTATCCTAGTAGGTGATACAAAAAAGACTTGTTACCTATAATTGTGCTCATTAGTGAGACGCTCTGGACATGAATGAAGGAAGCTTGTAATGAGCACAAAAATTGATTTGGGTCTCTAGCCTGCCCTTTCTGATGCCTTTCGGCTTTGATTTGAGGGCATGGTTCTGCAACAAAACGTTCCTGGAGCTCCTTAATTCTTGGAGGTTCAAAGGGCCCACTGTTTCAGTGGTATTCTAAGAGCAGCCACTTTGTGCAAATATTGTCAAAGGTTAGGTCTGTCTTCAATCATCCCCGCCCATACCCCCAATTATTTGCAAAGGTTTGGTCTGTCTCCAATCATCCCCGCCCATACCCCCAATGATTGGGGATTATATGGGTTATGTTATTGTTGTGACCTATAATTGTGTTTGGTGTGCATTTAACAGAAATTCAGAGAAGATATAATGCTATAAGAGGGAAGGGATTTTATTTAGCAGATCATCAGGCTAACTTGTGTGTTAGGCTACAGTAAGGTAATGTAAGTACGTGTTGAAACAGCTATTCGGAGTTCCTAGAGCTCATTTTAAGGGTTGTCAGTACTGTTTTTTGATAAACTTAAGAGAATTGAATTCATGTGATAGATTAGCGAAAGTAATATCGGCAGGTTATTTATCATATTTTTTTAACAACGTAGGGATAAAGGGTGAAATAAACGAAGAATAACTTCATCAATTAGGTGAGGAGGATAATCGGCATGGAGGGAGGAGTTGACACCAAAGAAAGGGTGGTAAAGCTACCCCTTTTTAGTCACACATATGTCAGGCTAAAACCATATTCATAGATAACAACTTGGCACCAAAATCAAATTAAGGACAAATGGAGAGAAGTGCAGGTACCGTGGAGGATTTGTCATAGAGAAGTCCAGAACTCCCTCATCAACTGTTGGTCAACATGAGAGCCTGAACAAACTGCCAGTCAAAACTAGTATTGCATCTTATATCAAGTTCGTGTATTTCCACATCCATTACCATTTTAACCAAATATATGGAGAATTAAGGGAACATAATGCCCACGCAAAAGAGTTGACACATGATTTCCAGATTAGTTCAGTAGAGGACTGAATATTATGGACTTGTTGATCGGGAGAGGTAATACAACAAGATTAGCGATCATATGTCTACTTTCAGTGAACAGCTGGATGAAGACAATAGACAATGAGGAAATAGTAGTTACTATGAAAGAGTTCACTTTTGAACTAAAAGCAGAGTCCTAGGATAAGAAACACAGACATGCCTACGGGCATGACGCGGTCGAGTCTGTGACCATGCCAAGTTCCAGACACGCTTAAATATATTTCCAACTTTTTACAAAATTTAATCCTCTCGGACAAGCTGGAGACAGCTGAGGACCCAGTAGGGACAGTTAGGAGGTCACAATCCAACTTTCAAAAGTTCGGTGTTGATTTAAATCTTCGTAACGTTTGTACTATTTTTGTCATTTTAATATCATACCTATTTAACAGAAATGCTTTCATTTAACCCAATAAACAGCTCCAAAAGCCAGCTGCTCAGTCTTAGTGTGATTTTGTTTAAAATAAACCTTCATTTTGTTTAAAATAAAGCTTCACAAAAAAGTATCTTAACTACCAATAGTCTGCAAAAAATGAGCACGAGTTATGATTAAAAACTCAAATACAAAGCACAAATCGAATGACCAAAAAACATATGAAAACTAAGTAGTCAACAAAGTGGTATTAACAGCAAGACACAAAAGGGTAACAAGCTAGCACCTTTCATATCCATTCAATTATTTCCTAAAAAATAAAGGCATCCCTTGATGTGGAGAATCTTCTTCTAGAAATTGAGAGCACTTCTGCAGCAAATTAAGTATCGAAGCAGTCACCCTTCACCCGTTTAATTCCTGCATGGTTCAATACAGTGCACCCTAAATGCTTATTGTTATCAAACCATGCTATCATGTTTGAGAAAATTCTCAACGACAGTGCATACCATAAAGCTAGAACTGGCCAACTTTTAGCACCAAAATACAAGCGACTTTTACGAAAGAGCATTTTGGACTTGAGGGAAATGTGAGGCAAAAACTTGAGTTCCAGTCGTGGTTCCAGAGGTGCTCAAGGCTTCCCATAGGGAGGTTTCTCGCCACAAAGTACCCCAAAAGTACCACATCGGTAGTGTAGTTGGTCATGACTGCTAAACACAACAATCGACTCAGGGTTAAGATTTCATATTCCCTTCAGGATCGCCCTTGTAAGCCACCAAAAGTTCCTCTGCAGCATCTCTAAACGGTGATATAAATTTCTCTAGAAACTTCTCTTCTGGCAAATTCAATACGCTAGTTAAACTTGGGACCTTCTTTAATAGCCTCTTGCACTTCATAACTTGTAAAACTCTGTACCGAGGAACGACTCTCTCCCCCATGCTGTACGTGAAACAATTAGGAGCACTAACTAATGCAGACCTATCCAACTTGACATCATATAAGAAGAACTCCATCCCAAACTTCAACTTCCCTTCCGAAACCTCAAATAACCTCGGAGCCTTCCTAAACATTTGCATACATTCATCCATCGAAAACCCAAAACTCCTTAACAATTCAAATTTCTTACTTATAGTCTCATCAGATATGGAACTAACCGTGCGCACAGCATGAACCAACATAATTGTATGTGGACCCCATGTGTATGTGAGGGGTTGTGGATTGGGTTGTGATTGGATGGTTGTTATGTAGCATCTCTCCAACTTTATCACCAAAATACCAGCAATTTTTTCGCATATTGGACTTGGGGAAATGTGAGACGAAAACTCGAGTTCTGATTTCAGTCGTGGTTCCAGAGGTGCTCAAGGCTTTCCCATAGGGAGGTTCTGAAAGTACCACATCAGTAGCGTAATTGGTCATGACTGCTTAACAAAACAATCAACTAAAGGTTCAGATTTCCTATTCCAATTAGGATTGCCCTTGTAAGCCACCAAAAGTTCCTCTGCATCATCAGTAAACCTCAACACAAATTTCTCTAGAAACTTCTCTTCCGACATAGGCAATACGTTATGTAAACTTGGCACCTTCTTTAATAGCCTCTTGCACTTCAGAACCTGTAAAACTCTGTACCGAGGGATTACTCTCCCCCCCATGCTGTACATCAAACACACAGGACAACTAACTAATGCTGACCTTTCCAACTTGACATCATGTAAGAAGAACTCCATCCCAAACTTCAACTTCCCTTCCGAAACCTCAAATAACCTCGGAGCCCTCCTGAACATCTCCATACAGTCATCCATTGACAACCCAAAACTCCTAAACAATTCAAACTTCTTACTTATAGTCTCATCAGTCATGCCACTCACCGTGTACACAGCATGAGCCAACATCCTCGAATCAACGGAAAATCCCATATCTAAAACTCGCGAAAGGAGGTCCCTGAGAGCCGGCTCAGGCAGAACGAAAAGCCAAGGGTTCTTCTTCAAAAGCATTGAGAGCTGAGACCCAACAATGCCGCAGCTCTCAAAGAATGCAATGTTGCATTTCAATCTCGATACGCGGCTGGTGGCGGCCCAATAGGACCTCCGCAAAACCCGAATCAAATCCTGATTATTTTTATCATTGACGAGGGTTTTCTTGATTATATCAACGCAGGGTATCAATGTTCTCTCCAAACTATCATGCAAAAGGCGGGGATGATTTGCAATGAGCTTACCCAGATCAGGACCAGTGAGACCGAGGTCCTGAAAAAACTGCAGCTTGGGCTTCAAAGTGTTGTCAACATTGGAGAAGAGGATGTCGGGCTTGAGCCGAATGCAGGATTGAATGTGGGTGTCGGAGAATCCGAGTTGTCTGAGAAATCGAACCACGGAGTGTGGGTTTTCTAGGGTTTTGGTGGGTGGGAATCGGTTGGAGATGGATATGGCTTGTGATTCAGAGAATGCCAAGGTTTTGATGAGGAAATTGGAGATGGAGGGGTTTGAAGTGCGAGTGTCAGCCAGAGACGATAGAGAAGAGAAGAGACAGAGGAAGGGTATGCTGTTGGGTTTAGAGTGGAGACTCTTTCAACGGAAATGTGAGATCAGATTTTGCATCTTGTAGCTGTATACTCCTCTCTCTCTCTCACTCTCTCTCCCTCGCGCACGCTCCAGAAAACAGAGAGGGGAGAGGGAGGTTAGGGTTTACCCATGTTTGGAACTTGTGGAAGGGAGAAGAAAAAAATTAAGAGGAAATTGTATAATTTTTCTTGTTTTGTTTGTCGGAGGAAAATGAAATGAAATCAGTGGGGAAATGTTTTTCTCTTGTTTGGCCTAAGGGCATCCTTATCTTATCTGGCTCATCAAAGCCACTTTTGGTTAAAGCAATAACTAAAATTACCCAACATCAGCCTCACCAAATGCCACTTTTAGTTAAAGTAGTAACCAAAACTCTCAAAATTACCCAACATCAGCCTCACCAAACGACTTACCAAATTGATATTTCATAACGTTTGCTACAGTAACTTAACAAATTCGGTGTGCCACTATTCATGCACCAAAGTTACTTTTGTATTTAGTTAGAGTAGTGTTTTGTTTTTTTTGGGAGAAGTAGGAGTACAAAGAAAGAATATTTTAATATAGTGAAGTTAAAATAGAGAGGCTAATTTTGTGATTTTTTGGAAAAATGACTTGCTAATTTATAAAAAGGTCTTGCTAACATGTGTCCAATAGGCACACGTTAAGGCTCCGTTTGGGAGCCTCTTTTTTAATTTTTTGGTTTCTCTTTTTTGGTTTATGGGTGTTTGGCAGCCAATGAGGAGAAAGAGTTTTTCCAAAAAAAGTTTCTCCATTTTTTGGGATAGAGAGAAGAAATCAAAAAGAGGTTCACACCTCATTTTCAACTTCTACTTATGGATTTCTCACATCTTTCTCTTCCAAAATGCATTCTGCACATTTCTCCCAAACACTCATCCCAGATTCACAAGTCATTCTGGTCATAATCCAAAAAATTAAAAAGCTGAAAGTAGGATCCCAAACACCCTCTAAGTACACAAACAAACAAACAAAATACACACTCCAATACACATTTTACACTTTTCAATACACTTTCACATATCCCCATACACTTTTCACACATTTCAATACACTTTTTCAACATTAACGTGCGCCCAATAGGGTGTGTGCCCAATGAGGCACACGTTAGCATATTCCTTTATAAAAAGTGTTTTTTGTGGATAAATTTGGTATTTTTTTGTGTTTCTGATAAGGATGACCTAAGGAACAAAATAGACATTAAGTAAAGAATCCAAAAGCATCTGTAGCCTTACTAAAAAAATACTCCATATTCAGGTACAAATTTGGGTAAGTCCTTAGTTTGGGTTTGCCCCACTCCAATGCCAAAGTGATTTTTTTAACCAAAAACATTATTTTTTTGAGTATTTGTGATATATATATATATATAGAGAGAGAGAGAGAGGAGCGATTCAATCTCCATCGCCGCCACAGCTACCCCATCGCCACCGGTTTACAACATCTAGAACAACGATTCAACCTCCGGCAACAGCAACAACACTAGCGTCATTTCTTCTTCTACACCAAAACAGCATCTCTGCCTTCTTCATATGCATCTCCGGCGACGTCGACAACTCCGGCAACTTCCTAAAACAAGTCTAGTCTCATTTCTCTCTCTCTCTCTCTCTCTCTCTCTCTCTCTCTCTCTCTCTCTCAAAGAGTCGTTGGGAAAAATGGGTCAGGCTTTGGTACCCCAATTTGGGGCAAGAAATGGGTAAAACCCAAAATTAGGAAGGGATTTGGGTCCCCCATTGGAGATGAGTTTTTGAGGGTTTTACCCAAATTTTGAATTTGGGTCTTTAAATGGGTCAAGGCTCGAGATGCTCTAAGTGTTTTTCTCTTTTAGATTCAAAGTTTGATACTCTCTCTCACTTATCTTACAATTTTTTGTTTCTAGAACCTTCTAAACAAATTTTTTTTTCCCTTTTCCCTAGACAAAGAACCAAACAACTTACGAGGAAATATTTTTATTTTCCTTTCCTTTCCACCATTTTCCCTGTGTTCCAAATATTTTTCGAAGTTACTCCATCGTTTCCTCCATTGAGTTATGGTCAAAAAATGTTTCAAGGGTCGCTCAGTTCAAGATACTCAAAAAATACATCGAACCCCTTAAACAATGACCCAATTTACTTTCTCACATTCATGCTTTAAACTTAACACTTAAGCCCTTTAAGCGCCAAAGCACTGAGATAAATCATAAGGAACTTCAGCGACAAGGACATGGTATAGAGGTCAATCATGCAAATAAGACACAAACTAATTCCTTAATGCCAAGAGTACAAATCACCCCCACATTTCAAAAATTCCCCCACTAGCCCATCAAAGTGCCTAAACCCTTAAACCCTATGAAAGTGCCTAAACCACCAAAACGCTATGAAAGTGCCTAAACTTCTAAAATCCTATGAAACCGTATGATACCCTGAGTGCCTAAAACCACTATATCCTATACCAAGGAGCCTAAACCCCTTAAAATTGAACCCACCTCCAAAATTGAAGAGAGAGAAACTCCTAGTTTACATTATTTGAGTTCAAACGTGTTAGTTCATTCGGGAGTGATTTTTTATGAGTAGTCTGCCATGTCATTGAAGATCTAATGGAATAAGAGAGAGAAACCCACATGGGCTGCTGGGTTTAAGCTATCGGTTCTGGGTTTGTTGGGAAGATCAACCTGAAATTATCTTCAAATAGTAATGACAGCACGGGGAAATATCTGAAAGAGGCAAAATGCAATGAAAGTTTATTAAGGGTATTTTTGTTTGGTATTGGACCTACGCCCTCAAAAAGACAAAAACTTTCAATCCATGTGTTGAAGGCCTTAAAATAAGTTAGACTAGGCCTGATGACCAATTGTTCGCAAATCACATTAGGATACGGAAAATAGATGGTCGGTATAATTTTGAAAATGTACTGAGATAAATCTATCTTGATCACTCAGATATCAATGTCCGACAACTTGATTTTTTATCCACATGCACTATTCAACAATCTCTACAAACTAAATGGTGCAGAGATTACAACGACGAAATTTTGATTAAGCACACTGCGCCGCTCTACACCTTAGTGATGCATTGGCCCACTACAAGGTCCCTTGGTTCTCAAGTATATGAAATGTAAAGGCAATGGATGCATTAATGGCAAATTAGACCTTGCATTTTTACTTGAAAATTTGCACAAACTTGCGACATTTTCTTCACCCGCTATAACTCCGCAACCATTATACCTCTCTCTCTCTCTCTCTCTCTCTCTCTCTGGTAAGGGATCCCGCACATTGCTTAGGTGCAACCCTCATAGCTCCCGATCAAATTTTGATGATCCAAACCATTCAATGTGTTTAAAACATGTTTTTAAGGGTCCTTAGGAGGAATCACCCAAAAAAAATGACCGGGAAGTGCTTGATCCAAGTAATTTTTCATAAAATTGAATATATCGGATCATCAAAATTCGAACGGGAAATGGGAGGTCCGTATATAAGCAATGTGACCTTATCAAATCCTTTTTTTTGGGTGGTGGGGTGGGGGGTCCAGATCTAACGAGGGATCCCTCATTTCGTTAAAATGTTGACCCACCATTTCCTGAGCGGTTTTCGATGAAAACAGTCCACTTCTAATAAGGGATCCCTTACTTTGCTACGATACGGACCTCATAGATCCCAGCCATATTTTGATGATCCGAACCGTTCATTGTACAATATTTCAAAACAGGTTGTTAATGGTCTCTGTGAAGAAATGTGTAGTTTTATGAAAGATAAGTTCGTCATTAACTTTTAATAGAAGGTGGTGACTGGCAAGAATCAAATACATTAACAGGGTTTACGTGCTTGAGTTCATGGGGTTACTTGGAATGTGAATAACAAAGTCAAGAAAAAAGAATGTGAATAACCCAAACTGAATTAATTCAATTCACATTTTACAATTAAAAAAATCAAACTAAAAGAACTAAATTAATTCACATTTTACACACGTACAAGAAAAAAGAATGTGAATAACCTGGCTTACGCTGTTAAAAGGAGCCAATTGGAAAGAATAAAACAACAAAAATGAGTTCATCTAAGGAACTAAAGGAAAAAAGCAGCTCCAAGACCAGTGTACAAAAATTCCAACCCAGGATCAAACTAGAGATTATAGCAGGCTTGTTTGATGTTGCATCGTAGACCGTAGAGATATTGCCAGCAAGCGACCATTGCTCCTCCTCCCAGTAATATCTCTGTCGCGAGCCGGCCTAACTTTCTTAGAGGCTTAAAGTGAAAACCAAAATGAGGCTTTCAAAATCTTAATAAACAAAATGTAAGTAGGTAAATTACACTTTCAAAAACAAATATTACTATTCATCTATAAGAAATAACCCTATAACAATAACCAAACATTTCAAGATTTCAAACTCATTAATTACTTAAATATCACTAATTCTAAAATTTAAAAAAAAAAAAAAAGGAACCTTACAATATTTTAAAAGCATCATCTAAATATCAATATTTTTGCAGTTTTAGCAACAACAGTACTAATTATGTTCGAACAATCAATCTTATCTACCATCTCATGTTCAATAGATAGAATGGAGGGTCCATTCAACCTTTCTTGTGAGTCTGTGTCATAGTTGACCGAAGGTAAGACTTAATCAACTTCAACTTTGAAAATTTTCGTTATGCAGTAGCAACTGCAACGGGAATAGTCAATAGTCAATAGATACCTAGGGGTACTAAAATAGGGGGCCCTTGAAATTCATACTGTAGTTTTTTTGGCACCTAAATCGGCCGCAATGCTCGCATTAGCCTAAGGCTGGCTCTAATTACTCGTTCGAAGGAGGCTTGATGCCTTGATCTACAGAAATCATGTCATCAACCCGTCATATGTAGTAGCAAAACTTTTACTTCAGTGTGAAGGAAAGTCCAACAAGAGAAACACAACTCTATCTACTCTTAGAAAAGCCACAAGATGTCTTGTACTTTTGCACTAAATTCATGCAAACGATAAGAATTGTATGTATTGTGTGTGCATGAAACCCAATGTAGAACATCATAATCTCAATCTAAAAAACACAGATAAAGACATAGGACACGTACAGAACAAGACACGGGAACAATGGCTTCCCTAAAAACTACAATACGGGTAGGCTGTTGACGCTCTGCATATAACAAACACAAGTATTTCTATGAAATTTCAAATAGAATGAAAAAGGTTATTTCAATCAGATTAGACAAAAACAAAAGCAGTTTAACAGTATCAAAACTTATGTGGGGCTACAACTTCTTAGATTGGACCTTCCTTCAATTCGATCGAACCACTGAGCGGATCTTCCCTTGCCTGAGCTCCTTACCTGCACCCTGAAGCAACCGTGCTGGACCGTTGAATCCAGGAAGGTACTCTGACGATCAAGTCAGTATTTGTAGGAGAAGATGAAGTAGAAACTCAGATCTAGGGTTTAGGGTAAAATTGTAGTGATGGAATGACTTGCTCTCCAAGTACGATCGTGAGAGTCATGCGTGGTAACCGCTCGGCTGACGTCATGGTGACTCACGCAGTCGAGTGGGCTACATGCACATGCCTTCAATGAGATGGTGAC
>JAXBDA010004865.1:0-26910 GCA_036023075.1 Gaultheria prostrata
AACACGGTTGTTCAGTGTGCAGGTTGCTTGCTTTGCTCAGCGGCCAGGATCACGGTGAGGCCACAGCGACTCCCCCTACCTTCAGCATCCAGGACGGTCCAAAGAGGTCACTCCGGGGAAGCTACCCCCACAAATACCCATGACGGAATGGTAGATTTCAAACAACCCACAGCGAATGCCAAGTTTGATCAGATAAGTTGGGCGATCTTGGGCCTTAATAAGCTTTTATACCGTATTTGTGAGGAGGAGGAGGCACCAGGAGGGGGTTTTCGACATGGATTTTCTTGTACCGACCTCAGTACTCCTAGTCCTATGCCCAGGGAATGGAAGGGCCTTCGTCCGTTGCCTATTAAGCTGTCAGCTGATGTTGACGTACCAGCACACACCTTGGTTCTCGGTGACAAGGTTTATTGCCTGGGTGGTTTGACAACCGAGTTGTTGGAGACAGGGAAGAGACCACGGCGGAGCAAGAAGCTGCACTCACAATGGGCCATGGTTTACCACCCGAGCCTGGACGCCTGAGAGTCTCTACCTGACCCTCCACATCTTCCTGAAGGCGGTGGGGTTGGTTGTATATTCTCAGCAGCAGCGGATAGTACAGGCTTTGCTGGCTCCAGTCCATGTATTGTGGTGGGTTTACCCGGGGATCGTGTCATCCAATTCTACGATGTGGATACCAAGATTTGGCAACTGGAAGAGTTTGATGGCAACGCTTTCTTCCTAAAACATTTAGGGCGAAAAGCAGTGGATGTTGACAACTTGTTATATTGGTATGCGCTGGATATGCAGAGCTTGGTTGGATATGATGTAACCACCAAGATGTGGTTCGCGGTCTACGTCTTTCTGCATGATTGTTCGGACTAACTATTAAGGAGTCCCGGGCTAATGCTCCTCCGTCCTTGGCTCATCTAGGCGGCGACATCTTCTGTTTGTTGTGGCTTTCACTGGTGGAGGTGGATCGTCCCGAATTTATCTTGGGATCGGAGAGGATTTCTCGTATTCATTGCATGAAGATTCGAGTTACTCCTCCTACCAGCCTTTGCCCATGTCATGGAGGAATTATGCCATTGGATACCACTGTGCTGTCGTGCCAATCTTCCCTAGTTTCTGGTGGAAAGGAATTTTGTGATGGCTTGGTGGTGTTACTGGTGTAACTTGTAAGCATCTCCTTCTCCTTCTTCCTCATTATTCGAAAAATATAAGCTTTGGTCGAATATTATTGTGTTCTAGGTCTACATTTCAAGAATGGATTTGGGAGTTTTAGATTAATAGGTTTGAAATGACTATGGAATCGTTTGATAAATATGTAAAGCAGGACAGCCACGGTTTTCGTGTAATTACTTTACTCAAAAGACCTTAATTGATGCTATGATTTTGAACACTTCAAATATGAGATGTAAGGTTCTCTGGCCTCTTGTTTCATGGCAAAAATGCGTACTATTCCTTTTATGAACTTTCTAAGTTTATGCAAATACCTTTTCATAAATGACCTAATCTGTTTAATGGTAACTCAGATTATGGGCCATTTATTGTGTTGAAACTATATTCGTAGACTATACAAATGATACAGGTCTTACAATTTCAGTCTCTCTTAATTAATAATACTGATTTTAGTTTGACGTCGAGCGGAATCTGCGACCTGCAACTCGGTTCTCCGAACCTTTGTGTAAACATTGAAAACTCCATACTCCTTCACTGTAACTCCAGTTAGATCCAACAATGTCGATTTAATTCTCAAGAATGTATCCTTCAAATGAAATTAGGCTCGCTAATTAGCTTCTAGTATAAGAGAGATATGACTGACCTACTTTGTTATACATGCACAATATTTTGGACAACCTAAGTTTTGAATATGGGAGTTCAAGGATTAATAACGTTCCCATGGAATAACCATCTTTCGGACGTTAATTGATTTTCGTTATGCAATCCTATTCCATGTTTTGCAGGACTAAAACTCTTAGTGCTTAAGATGAGTAGTCTGATGACTCTGATCCTTGGAGTACGACTTTACTTGCTATTTTCTTCGAAGTATTCCTACTAATGTTTTGAATTGCAAACCTGTGTTTGGACGTCCATGTAAGTATTGCCCTTGCTTACAGTTTGAAATGACAGTAGGATATGTTACAATTAAAGTTCTCTCTCAAGTACATAATTTGGAAAATCTATGCAAGATGATATGATTTTCAGTAAATATTTGTTATGACCTTTCTATGATATGTAGCCTCACTCCTTTTGGAAAGCAAGCTTTGAAACTTGGATTATGTGGTGCTACACTGGGGCCCTAATCTCTTCGGTCCTCTATGTTCAAATGCAACAAATCATTGGGGGTATGAGCGAAGATGATTGGAGCCTTTGGCAATATGCACAAATTGGCTGTTTTTAGAATACCACTGAAACAATGGTCCCTCAAAACCTCCAAAGAACCGAGGAGCTACAAATCGAGGCGAAATCCAAGTTTCTAAATGTGGGTCGATGGATGAGCATATTAGCACCTATTATTAGCTACGGGTTTGAATACCACTTACGACTTTTTTGGGGGGGTAAATTAACCATCACAAAATTATCCATACAGACTCCAAGTCAATGCCAAGAAGGCAGGCTAAACTCAGGGCTCAAAACAAGAAAGCTAAGCAAGGATTACCTTGCTGGACTTCGCAACTCTTTTAACCAAAAGGGAAAAAGAAACCTCACAGAGCCACAACAATCACACAGCAAACTGAAAATAAAAACAAGCCCAATTATGTCCCAAAGATTCTAGGACTCGTTCTCCACTTCCCAGCCAGCAAACGATTCTCATCAGTAGGCTTAAGACACCTCCAAGATGCAATGCAAGCTCTCTGATTTTCTCAATAATCAGAGAACCAAGCATGATAGCAGGCATGGCTTTTTCCTGACAAAGTCTACTGTTTCTTTCCTTCCAAATCCAACAAATTGGAGCTGCAAAAGAAAGATTATAAATTCTGCACTTTGCAGAATCTCCCTTCATCTGAGAGCATAACCAATCCACTTCCCTTTCGAGCTCAAATCCTTGTCTGTTTGAGGTTTTTTCCCCATACATTGGTAGAAAAATCATAGGCAAAGAAAAGATTGTCATGAGTCTCTGTTTCTTGACAACAAAGACTGCACCTAGCATCCACCGCCATGCCCCAACTCAGCAGCCTATCCTTGGTTGACAGCCTTCTTAAAATAGGTATCCAGACAATGAAAGACCCTCTATGAATAGGGTGAGGAAACCAGACACATTTGGCCCAATGATTAACAGGGTAAGCTATCGTCAATACCTGCCAAGTAGAAGTGGTAGAGAATTTACCATTACCAGTAAGCACCCACCTCACAGAATCAGGATTTGCAGGATTAGGGACTAAGCTAGCAGGAGCATTAGCCATGATATTCCTTATGACAGCACTTCTAGGCTTAGTCCACTTGCAAGAACCTTGGTAGATGAAAGCAGCTACTTTTGCATTCAATGATCTCCCCAGGTTAAACACCACTGCCTCCCCAAACTGCTGGTGCAATAGACCCCATTCATGCCAATTGTCAAACCACAGAAAAGTGTTTAACCCATCACCTATGATATACTTTATCCATGGTTGAACAGTATCCCTTAATTGGAATATATTCCGAACAGTCCAAGAAGCCTCATTAGGAACTTTTACCCTCCATAAGCTTTGATCTTTGATCACATAAGTGTGGATCCATTTGATCCACAAAGTATCTGCTTTCAGACAAATGGCCCATAATTATTTCATCATCAAAGCCTTATTCCAATCCTTAAACGGAGTTTAAATCCCAATCCCCCCTCACTTTTAGGAGCACATACAGACTGCCATGCTACTTTAGCTCCAGAGGTTCTAAGAGCGAAAAGAGAAGGATTCTCTCCATATCAGTTATTTAAATAGCCAAAAGCGCATTGAGGCGCCATGGTCCCTGGGGCTTTAAGCGTGAAGCACACGCTTTTTTGCTGCGAAGCGCAACATTCAAGATCAAAGGCAGAAAAGAAAATGAAACCCTAATTACTTCTCTCTCTAACTCAGAGGAGATATTTTCTCATTAACAAACAATCAGTTATGGCACAACTATATATACACTGCAAGAAAGAGAGAAACAAGCGATACAAGAGAGAGAGAGAGAGAGAGAGAGAGAGAGAGAGAGAGAGAGAGAGAGATAAAAGAGAGATACATGAGGTAGTTCACCACTTGTTCACTTAACGGCTAATTAACGAACTAAACACCCTTTTGAACAAACTTAACAAACTTGTTGACTGCTGGACTTTTCTTGACCACGTGGCACTTGATATTGGTTAATACTCCCCCACAAACTGATGTTGGGAGAGAACACAGCTTCAGTTTGGCTCGAAGAAGATGAAATCGCCCAATAGTGAGAGGCTTGGTCAAGATGTCTGTAACGCCCCATGCAGACCACTAGCCCAGTACCCTGATTTGATCCACTAGCCACACCACATGACCCAAAATGCTTAAGCCCAAGGTACTAGTAGTCTCTTACATGGTTTGTTATATATCCAAGATCACTCATGTAAACAATCAATGTGGGGCTAAACACCATCTACCCCCAAACCTGGGGTATTACAATGTCAGCCACCTAAAAAGTTGAAGGAACATGGTGAACTTGGAGTTGCCTCTGAGCAATCTTTTCGCGTACAAAATGAAAATCAACTTCAATATGTTTTGTACGAGCATGGAAGACAGGGTTTGTAGCTAAAGAAATTGCAGAATTATTATCACACCATAGGATGGGAGGAGAAGAAAATGTAGAGGCATGCAAATCTTTGAATAAAAATTGGTTAAATCACGTCTACTTGACACTGAATGGATTAACTAGGGATCACAAATTTGTTTTGCGTGTTTTGATAAGCCTGGAAAGGTTAGGTTTCGAAAACATTTGAGAAACATCTCAAAAGTCTAGCCTGAACACAAGGGAAGTGTCAAATCCAAAGAAAGAATCATCTATCTGAACTTACACTAAAATAATGAGAGAGACAGAGAGCATACTTCACACTTGCAGCGGAGGTAATAACATATGCAACTACAAGCTCTCATTCAAAAATACTCCACATACTCATTTGAATAGATGTCAAAAGAAATCGATATCGTATTTTGGTAAGAATGACAAACTCAAAGCAAAACCTACAAAACCCCAAAAGGCACACAACTCTCCGAAGCAAGAAAACTAGGAAATCAAGTATCCTAAGAAGCAAGAAAACTAGAAGATAAGTACCACGGCTGTGGCCTTAAAAGCTTTCCATGAGCAAAGGTAAGCCCTAATATCATCTTCAACTCTCCGAATCACCATATTAGAAATGTCACCCTGAGATTGCAAAAAAAAAATCCGATTATTCCTCTCCCTGTACAAATTGTAAATAGAAGCAGCAACGCCCAGCTTAAGCACCATTCCAGATAAGGAAGACTTGGCACTAAAAGTCAGGAACTTTGAAAATGTCATCAACCGTACCTGAGGGCTCCACACACCACCACACTTCCTCAAATTTAACCCCAGACAACAGCAGAAAAGTGGCCTTCATTTTACCCTCCATCTGTAATGGAACAATGAAACACAACAAGAAGCTTAGCGATACAGCAACGCCACTTCTATTTAAAATCATGATGATCAAGCAAGTAAATAATTAAATTTGTATCAAAACAACATAATTTTCGACAATTCTCTTTCTCAAGCAGCTTCGTCGACCTTAAATACAAGAAAGAAGATTCACAATTCACATTGGCACAGAAAATGCAGAGCCCTCCAAGTGGTGAAGTGCATTTTTGCTTCTAGGAGGGCAAAACACCTGTTCTACTACAGTCCAAATGCAAAAATTTAACATCAAATGCAAGGAATGCCCACTCGTGACTCAAATGCATGGCAAATATGTATACCAGCAATTTTCTTTTTTTGTTAAATAATCGGCAATTTATTGAAGTACAAAACTCCCAAACGGTTCTCTTTCTCTCTCAAATGTTAATTTACTTGTGTTTCTGCAGAGGGAAACCCTAACTTATGGGAGTGGGGAACAAACCCTACATTTGTTGTGTACGTTAAGGGAGACGGAAAAAAAGTCCTAATTTGATGAAATCTAAACAAAATCCTAATGTAAAAGGCCTTAATCGGCAATGTAGTGAGAGAGAGATACCTTTGAGAGAGAAGAGATGGTGGTCGTGCGGTGGTAGGGGAAGGTTTGGGGTCCGCCGTCGGTGGTGGTAGAGGTGGGTCAGTGGTTGCTCGGTTAAAGGAGGATTTTTTTCTGCGGAAGAATGTTTTTCCACGTCCTGCGTCATGCTCCCAAAACGACACCGTGTTGAACCTGTGGCAAAGGACGATTTCTAACTACATAGACAATTATTTAATGATCCGAGACATTCTTTTTGTAGATATTATTATAACACCAATGATATACGAATATCACGTAAATTAAGTACCTTCTAATACTTAATCCAAATGAATTTCTATTTCTTAAAACATATTTGGATACATTGAATCATATCCTCTCCATATCAACAACTCCTAGGGAACTTTGAATATATATATTTTTATGTATTTCAATGATATGATACATTTATATTGTAAAATGCAAAAAAATACAATTCATGTAAAAATTTCATATTGATTGAAAATAAATTAATATTTAATCTTAATAAATTTATACTTTCTTAAAATAGGTTTGGTTATATGGAATCAACACCAAAATAACCGACCCCACATGGCCCTTCTAAACAAATCCATCAACCACCTTAAGTCCTTAACCTCCCTAAACGGCGTGGTCCAGCAATTGGAAGTTGGAATCCATCACGTCACCCAAAGCTCGACTTCATCCGCAACCAGATCCACCACCACCAACTCCTCCTCCTCCTCCAATCTCCGCCGCCCCATTTCCACCAACAGTCCCCTGAAAAAGACCAATTTCTCCCAAACCAAAACCCTAATTTTCCATGCCACTCCTGCTCAACTCCCTCCTAATTATACCGAATCGTCTGTTAGAGATGTGGACACTTCAGCCGCAGTTGATACCCCCTGCTAAATCATCCCAAATCAGGTATCGTTACCTCAATTTCCTTTAGCTTGTTAGGAAATTGAAGAATCAATAAAAAAATGTATGTTTGTGTTTTTCTTTTAATGCTTATTTTTTCCCCTTTCGATTGTATTTCTGATTTGTATTTTTCCCTTTCCTGTATGATGAGGAAAAGAATGAAATGAGAATCAGCACAATCTTCAAGATTCAAGTAAACTTGTGTTCGTTATTGGGAGCGTTAAATGTTCTAAACTTGTGTTCTTTTTGTTTCCAGATTGTGAAGCAGCTGTGGGCTTACATAAGGAAGCACAATCTTCAAGATCCAAGTAACTTAAGGAAGATAATTTGTAATGATGAGCTGCGTTTGGTGTTTGAGACAGAGATTGTACAGACATGTTCAAAATGAATAAGTTGCTATCTAAACACATCATCTCTCTTGAACCACAAGTACGTATCTGTTGATGCCATGTTTCTTTTTGTTCCCCTTGTGATTTATTTTTCTTCTTCTTTGCTTTTATAATTTTGCTTGCCTTCTTATGATTTGAAGCTTGTGTGAACTAAGAACTGCAATGTTTTGATGCTTTCAGAAACGGTACGTCAAAATTTCAAGAAACCAAAAGTTGAAAGTGAGATGCTGAAGTCAGAGGTCTTAAGACGTGTTTGGGAATTGGGAGTATGTAAAATATAACCAACTCGAGGTGGGTATCTATGCCAATGGCTCTGTTTGATTTCTTTAGATAGAATTATGTCTTATATTATTTGGCTTGTTGGCTACAGCTGGCTATAACATTATCATATGAACATGCTGATTAGTCAATACAGTGGTTGGATCCAGTTAGCTGTATTTTCTTCTTCTTTCATTTCCTTTCCCATTTTTTATTTGGGGGTACCGTGGGGGGTGCTTTATGCGAACATTCGAGCTTGGTTTGATAGTTACCTTCTTTTGAGTAGGTTTTCTCCTTACCTTAACCCGATTGGGGAGAGGTACATTAGTGTCCTTGTTAACAATCTCTAGGAAGGTATTCAAAGAGAAGTTCTGAAGTATCTTTGCAGAATTTGTGAGAGCATCTAATACCATGATGGCACTTGTATATGTGCCGGCTAATGGGAACAATTAGCTGTATAAAGTTGGGCAAAAACTACTTAAAAGGGAAGTTTTGTTTTTGGATAATGTTTGGTTCAAATGCAAGGCATATATGGTTAATGTTTATGGATAATGTTTGAGTATGAAAAATTCATTTTCCTAAGTTGTTCAAGATATCTACTTGTAAACAATGGCAGTCGCAATACTTCCAGTGTTGTCAAAGTGTTTCCACTTTAACATCTTGATGCTGTATTATCCAGACTTGGATCGTTTTGAGATTTTCCTAGAAGCAAAGAGCAAATTAATGCCTACCAGTTGGTGATTGATGCAATGAGAAAGATGTGGTGACCTTTTATAAATCTCAATTAAATGGCTATAGACAAAGTTGAAACAGGTGATTTTCGTGGCAGATACCAAGAGGGCTTCTTGAGTGTAGGCCCGTAGGCTTCAAGTTAATTAGGTCAATTTAAGCACGACTCGGTCAATTTTTGGAGGCTCAATCTTACTGTTAACTGGTGGGGTGGCGCCAAGGGCGGGAACATGTAGGGTCAAGCGGGATTGCAATTTCCTACCGCTGTGTATATGTAATTTTGGACATTTTGGTAATTTTGCCCCAATACCCTATACATTATTTTCTTTATCTTGCCCCAAGTAAAATGAAATAACTAGAACCTTGCCCAAGTCCCCTAGGATCTATGTGACGCCGACTCTCGTAATGGTATAAAGTACCCGTGTCGGACACTCGACACTCAGATAAGGGTGTGGGATATGTGTCCAACAAGTTTAGTAAGACACTTCTATAGGAAACCTGATTTTAGTTCAAGTTTATCATGGAAGTATGCATAAACCTCTCTTATTATCCATGAAATGCGCTATAGAACCTTAAAGCACCATTTTACGTAAGAAAATACACAAAAAAATAGAAACAATTTGACGTATAAATTGTTTTGCTGTGTCATGTTGTTCTGTCACAGCATCTGATTTACTTGCCACGACATCTAGAATACTTTCTATTGGGACATGGTATCCTGAATACCATACATATTCATCATATTTACTGATTCTGGTGCTACATAATTAGGGCTTCTAGGATCAGTTTTTAAGAACACTTCTGTTAAAGGGGTATCATTAAACCTATATTCTAACTTTCGCTCTCTCCTAAATAAATTTTCTAGTTTAAGACAGTGTTCTTCTATAGGTAATTTTGGCTCCTCTTAGCTGATATTTACTATCCCAATATCCTTCTAATAATTCATAATCTGCATAAGTAAAATCTTTTATTGGCTCCTTTGCTTCTAAAATAAAATTTAATCATTCTATGTCATCGTTTTTCCAATTAAATTTTTCTATTATAAGATTTAAGGTGTCATTTAATTCTACCGCCATATTATTGTGAATTTCTTCTGTTTCACTATCTTCATTTCCTAAACTTTGATATCTATAATTGGTAAATTTTGGACTGGCTTCTCCATGCTGATTAATATACATTCTATTTTCTCTAGGTATGAAACTTGGTTTATTAAGAAAATCTCCTATCTTCCACTCTAATCCTGCTAAATCTTCTGGATCATATGTTTTAGCTTTTATGGTCTGTATTCCTTTACTCCCTAATATTTCTAAAGCTTGGTCTACTTTTAACTTATATTTTGTGTTACTGATATTGCTAAGTTTTCCGAGAAATCCTATACATACTAATAAATTATCTTGTCTAACCATATTATATCCTCTAGTTTTAATTCCTATCTTAATATTTTTATGAAAATTTTCTGTGTTAATAAGAAAATCTGGTACACAATATACTACTACTTTATTTTCATTGATATTTATCTCCATGATTCCTATTATTGCTTGACCATCATTAGTGTGTCTAGTCTAGTATCTAATATACATACTAATACTTTTGTCCCTAATCCTTTTCTAGCTAATCCTTTTATTCCTACAACTATTAATCCTAAGTGCTTTCTACATAGCTTTCTTTTAATTATCTTTCTATAAGACTCTTCGCTTACTAAATCTAATAATACTGTATCAGTCTCATTTACTACACATATTGATTCTTCTCTGTAGTGTTGATATAGCTGAGTACTGCTAAGGACGTGATTTCTTCCATATAAATTTTTTGGTTTTAAAAGTTCTAACTTATTATTTCTGAAGGCTTCAATTTGACTCTCTATATCTATAATAGTTTCTAATCTTATTTGATTATCTGGCTTTTTACCTAATAATTGATGTATAATATTTCCACTAATTTTATCACTACTCTTACTACTGCTTACCATTTTAATACTGCTACTAGCTTTTTTCTTAATCGGTCTCTCTTTTAAATAAATTTTTTCTATTTTTTCTATTAATTTGGAGATATCCTAAGATTTTGGCAGCCTAGCTCTTTCTAGGATTGATAGTCGTTTTTCTATATCTACTAACTGTTCAATTAAAATATCTACCTTTCTATTTAAAGTTATCAAAAGTTCTAATAATAGTATTATTTTGTTTAATAATAGTTTTATCCTGAGTCGCTGGTGCTATAATAACTTGTTAATCCTTCTGGGGGTTCTGGTAAATTCGGAGTTTTTCCCAATGTTGTTATATAATCTTTATCTGTTGTTGTCATCCACCTACTAAGTGTCCAATTTCTTCTAAAATTCTACTAGAATTTTGCTGTGTTTCGACTGATAGTTCTAGTAATTGTTTAATCTCTTCTTCTAACCCTTTAGGCTATTTAAGTTCAATTCTTTTAATATGATCTAGGATTTGACTAGATTTTTCTTATAGTTTAGTTATCCTTTGTACCCGAAGGTACCGTGTCGCAAAAGCTTGATCAAATCCGCATTGAAATGACGATGGCAAATCGTATCATCTCGCAATTTCGTCCATAGTGTGTAATGTATCTTTGCAAGCGCATCTGGAAAGCACTGACGGAGTTCGTTGACGATCTTTCCTGACCATGTTGTTCGGTTTAAGTCCCTCCCATGCTCCAATACTATCCGTAGATAGATAGGCAATTCACAGCGTTTGTTGAAATGAGTCTGATATTGGTACACTCGCCAACCGACTTCCTCATACACCACTTGCCCAACGGGCGATTGCTGTGCACTCTCAGGGCGAAAGGCGTGGTCCAATGGAACCCTAAAGTACCAACCACTCATATCTGCAGGAAATCTATCCAATTTCACCAATTTACAAAACTGGCTAGGGTGCCTCAATTGCAATTCATGACACTTGTATATGAATTTACCCCACCTCCCTTTTGTATAGAAAAGGGGGTGGGAATAGTTGGCAAACGCCACGGACTTAACCTTCCTACGTGTCTTCCTGAGATCTTGCCCGAATTGGCGAGGCGGATTATACGCACCGTTATTGAATAGCAGAAGATCGACAGGGTAAGGCCTCGCAAATTTGTTCACCGCTGTGTTCACCAACCACCGCAGATCTGTCAAATACGTCGTAAGCCCTGCAATAGCCTCCTTTCCCCTGTGAAATTGTTATTGACCCTCAAGTGATTCAGTTGCCTAGCGAAGGAAACCACTAAACTCGATTTATGCCCTATGATTGTCCTTGAAAATTGGATGGTGGAAACTCGATCTATTCCCTATGATCTATTCCCTATAATCACTTCTGTATATCTGTCATTTGTAGTTGACGTTTGCTCAGTGGTATGATGCGCTTCAAGAACGTGATGTGTGGGAGATAAAAAATGGGATTGTTATTGGGATGGCTATTGAGTTTAAAAGAGGTCCAGTCCAGTAAATTTCCCGTTCTCGTTCAAAATATTGAGCTTCTTGATGTTGGCGTTAAACCCTCTTTTAAACTCAATAGCCATCCCAATAACAATCCCATTTTTTATCTCCTACACATCACGTTCTTGAAGCGCATCATACCACTGAGCAAACGCCAACTACAAACGACAGATACAGAATAGATCCTAGGGAATAGATCGAGTTTCCACCATCCGATTTTCAAGGACAATCATAGGGAATAGATCGAGTTTAGTGGTTTCCTTCGCTGGGCAACTGAATCACTTGAGGGTCAATAACAATTTCACAGGGGAAAGGAGGGCTATTGCAGGGCTTATGACTTGTTTGACAAATCTGCGGCGGTTGGCGAACACTGCGGCGGACAAATTTGCGAGGCTTTACCCCAGTCGATCTTCTGCTATTCAATAACGGTGCGTATAATTCGCCTTGCCAATTGGGGCAAGATCTCAGGAAGACACTTAGGAAGGTCAAGTCTGTGGCATTTGCCAACTATTCCCACCCCTTTCTCTACAAAGGGGAGGTGGGCCAAATTCATATACAAGTGTCATGAATTGCAATTGAGGCACCCTAGCCAGTTTCGTAAATTGGTGAAACTGGATAGATTTCCTGCGGATATGAGTGGTTGACACTTTAGGGTTCCGTTGGACCACGCCTCGCCCTGAGAGTGCACGGCAATCTCCCTTTAGGCAAGTGTTGTATGAGGAAGTCGGTTGGCGAGTTGCCAATATCAGACTCGTTTCAACAATAGCTGTGAATTGCCAAACTATCTACGGATAGTATTGGAGCATGGGAGGAACTTAAACCGAACAACATGGTTAGGAAAGATTGTCAAGGAACTCTGTCAGTGCTTTCCAGATGCGCTTGCAAAGATACATTACACACTATGGCGAAATTGCGAGATGATACGATTTGCCATCGTCATTTGACTCATTTCAATGCGGATTTGATCAAGCTTCTGCGACACGGTACAAAGGGTTCAAGTTCTGAGTTTGAGGGAACTAAGTTAAACTACTTGTGTTATTTGACTCCCTATGAATGCGGTTTTCTCGTAATTTGGGACTCATGGGATAAATTGTGGGGAGAATAATGACTAATTGGGCGAGTTTAGGAGGAAGTGGTTATATCATCTGCTTGTGAGAAAAGTTATGTGCTACCGCTTGAATGGAATTTCCTGAACAGATAACTTTTCATAAATAATCTTGTGTGTCTACTGAAAAATCAGATTAGGAGACCGTTGTTGCATTGAAAACTATACTCGTAGACTATTCAAATGATATAGGTCTTGCAATTTTAGTCCCTCCCAATTAATACAGAATGTAGTTTGAAAAAGTTTGAGTGGAATCTGCCACCTGCAACTCTGTTTTCTGAGCTGTTGTACAAAGAATGAAAACTCCTAACTCCTCCACTGGATCCACCAACGTCGATTTAATTCTCAGGATGCATACTTCAAATGAACTAAGGCTCACTAATTTGCTTCTAATATAATAAGAGGTATGACTGCGAGAGTACTGTGTGTCAAGTTTAAATGAGACCTACTTTGTTATACATGTACAGTATTTTGAATAACCTATGTTTTGCATATGGGGATTCAACGATTAATAGCGTTCCCTCGGACTTGAAATAAATTCAGAACCATCTTTCGTGCATTACTTCATTTTTGTTATGCAATGCTATTCCATGTATTGCATTATATTGTCTACGCTTGGAAGGGAAGGGATTAAGGATTAATTCTCTAAGCACTTAAGGTGAGTAGTCTGATCCTTGGAGTAAGGCTTTACTTATTATTTTCTTTGAAGTATTCCTACTAATGTTTGAAATGCAAGCCTGCATTCATATCAAGTAAACGTTTTCCTTGCTCACGTTATTTGTCCATTTTCTGTTGGAGATAGACGGAGAGTGTATGTCAAAATTGTAAAGGAATTGGATCCTCTCCCGTTCATTGGTGCAATCAAGAGTTTGGATCTGCTCAGGATCTCTTCCATGTAAGAGCTAACTCCTTCATGGAAGAGTTTTTGAACGAATCCAAACCATTGATTAAACCAGTGAGCGGTGCAGATTTGTGTCGTCTAGTGCAAAAGTTGAACCGGAGAGAATCCGAACCCGATTGTAAGTGCAGCTAAGCAGTTTTCTGTTTTGTTCAATGACTAGATTAAGTTGTAGAGATTATTGGCGTTCAAATCTAGAGTTTATTTTGAAGAACTCTAGATTTGTGTCTCTTAAAAGACAATTCTGCCAAGCTAAGCTCAATAAGATTCTCATACATCAGCTTCTCCTCGTTAACCAAATCAGCATCAGGGGGGTTTTGTATACATTGCTCCTGAACATGGGCCAACTCATGTCTAGCTTGAACCACCCTCTTCCCAATCTGTGAATAAAACTTCTTATTAAAAGCACTTAAAACTGGTTTAAGCCTTTTGAGTTTATCGTACAATCTGCAATTCCTTGGACCATTAGCAAGTAAACTCTATGATCTCTGCAGCTCCTCATTAAACTTGGCCTGCCTTATCCAAAAACTGAAAATTTTTGGAGGCCTCCTTGTTGGACCTCTCTCGGCACATCCACCAACATAAAACTATAATCAGAAAGACCAGGGGTAAGCAAAGTAGTTTCTGATTCAGGAAATTTGTCCAGCCAAGTAGAATTAATGAGAACTCTATCCAATTTGTTTTTAATATCCCCAAACCACCTCTACTACTAGACCTGGTGGACCACATACCCTTGGAAGGCATGTCATCAATACCTATTGACAGAACGTCATGCTATTTGATACATGCTACTTGTTACAAAATTTTGTGTTCATTAGTTATCATATGATCTTGAAACATTTTGTTTTCATTAGTAAGATTATCGGTGGTCTTGAAACACTTTGTTTTCATTAGTAAGATTATCGGTGGTATTTGAAACTTCTCCAAGGGTAGCCGACCCCAATTGATTGGATAAGGCTCGGTTGGGCTTGGTTTGTTTTATTTGAAACTTCTCCAAGGACTAGATTTTGCTTGGCAATGAAGAAGTCTAGCTGGAAGTAATAGTGATTTGGTTTTAACTTTGTGTTCTCCATGGTATATGTTGGAGTGTTATGATTGGCAAGGGTATTTAGTTAAGTCTCTTTTCCGTTAGGTTTATGCATTGTTATGTTCGGGAGGCAGGCATACACTTATCATCATTTTTGGAGTGATACCTATTGGGTCAAAAGAATCACGTATCTGGGAGTGGCCAAACAGTTACTAGTATATGTTGGTGATGTCAGGAGTCTGATCCGCCTGAGGTTCTTCCCGTGAGCGCGAAGGCCCAATCCATTGGGGAATAGCCACGAAGTCCACATCACATGGACCCAATTTACATTGAATGACTCATATCCACTTAAAAGGCTAAGCCTTGTAAGTGGTGAGCCACCAAATTGTACATTGAGGTCCAACATTTTTTCTATTTATCCGATGTGGGACTCATCCTTCACACATGTTCCCAACAGGTGATTACTGGTGTACAGATTCTAATCTATGTTGAAGTTAACCCAAAATACGTGATTAAAAATCCACAAGGGAAGCTCAATGGGTAACAACAATCGGTACTGTATGGCTCATATTTTAGGACTCCAAAAGAGAAGTCATCTTAAAGTACTTGAATGTTCTCCTACCCATCCCTAAGTCATGAGTGCTCATGATAATGCCGATTAAGGAAGTAATCAATCCCTGACTGAATCAATCTTGAGCAAATTCTCGCCTCTGTCACTTATATCCTCGGAGGATTCACCAAGTGAGAGTCGTGAAAGTCATGAGGCCGCAACTACGAGACTTGGGTTATTCTTTGGTAACTGCCACGAAAATCAAGATCTAGCTCACGGTCATTAATAGTGCTAATCTATACGCCAAGTACTGGTATGGATTACATATCTTTTAGTCTTTCACATGTCCAATTATGGTACTTGGGGTCCAGTTCTAGACCTGGTTCACTGAGATTCATCCAGTTGGTGATTGTCAACGTTAAGCATAGGTTCTAGTCTAGACTACACCTAAGGCCAAAGTATGACGTACAACTTGCCGTTTATTTATCCTTTCATGCATATTAGACTCATGTTTATATTTGATTTTATAAAGTTCTTAATTTGGGGGGGATGTTTGAAGGAATCTTCTAAACTTTACATATCTATATTTTCAAATGTTTGGTAGTTTCAATGTTTAAACCTCTCTTGACACTATATTTGAACTTACCTCTGGCATTGTCTTTGAAATACCGTAGATGACTTCAACTCTACAGCCTAGTTTTGAAACCCAAACCAAAAGGTGTTTGGTTAAAACGTTGACAGTCACATCCCTTTCGATGTATGAACGATTCTATTAATTGGATTGGTTCGGCCTCTAAAATGCTAGAAGAATCACTATCCCACTCACTTTTCTACCATATCAACTACTCTTCAGTTCTCAACCCTTCAACATATTGCGCATAAAATATACCTTTGTTGTTTTTTATATTCTCGACAATTGATACAGTCTGGGCATCCTGTCTGCTACGTTTCGTGTTGGCACAGAAATGTGTGAGATCTGGGGACTGTTTCTTGGAGTTCGAGTTTTATTTGGAGTGTTGGAACCTGTATGAAAGGAGGTGAATATCCACCTCTCATCAGTTTTCACATGCTACTCTTTACCCCCTTTTATTTAATTTCTTTAGTTGCTTTTGTACAAACAGAGTGAACTTTCCTAAAAAGATGGAGTGTTTGATGGGCAGGTGTATATAGGCTTCTCGAAGAAGCTCGTCTCTAGGAAGTCCATTCTGCTGAAGCTATGTCGGGTGGCTTTCTAGAGCACTTCTTGTGAAGTCAACATACTGTCAAAATATCCTGGCCCATTTTCCACCCTAAAAATTGGATTATTCTACTTTTCTTGCCCTTGATCATGTATCGTAAATACAATCAAACCTGTATATACACTAAGCATTGCTATTGAATCCATTCTACGCGCGTGCGCGCACACTCATACATATATTTATATATAGACATGTATGCGGGCCGGTTTCGGGGACACAACTTTAAACACAAATTTAGACATTGCATCTCAACCCTTGAAACTAAGAGCTGAGAATAAAACTTTAAAAAAACCCACCCCTTCTCACGTGCTCTCTCCCTCTCTCTCCTCGCACGTACTCCCTCCCTCAGTAAAAGTCTAAAACACACCCAATGTTTTTCTTCCGACTCCGGTCGCAGCCATGGCTGGCGGCTCTCAGCACCACCGTTGGCCTTCTCTCTTCTCCTCTCGTACCACCGCTCGGGCTCAAAATGGAAATCTTAGATTTGTGCGAAATATGAGTCGAATCGATCTGTCCCAACTGTTTCCAGTTTCAACTTTCACCTGATTTTTTCCCCCTGAAAAGATCCTTTCCTGACTTGAAATGATGGAATTGCATGTTTCTTGGCATAAATTTGCAAACCTTGGAAGTCAATGGAGTGACAGGCTTTTGATTTGATGAAAAGGAAAAGAAAAATCTCTGGTTTTGTCCTTTAATTGCAGTGCTTCAATTTGTTAATGGCAGTGCTTCCATGGATTTCGTTAATTACACGTTAATAGTTATGATCTGGTTTTGTCCTTTGCATTTATTTTAGTATCTTTCCCATTTCGATAGAAATTAGACGGGGCAGAGAGTGAGATTATTCCAGAGGGGAGAGATACCATCGAAAGAGCGTCCGCCAGCCATGGCTGCCGCCGGAGTTGTAGGAAAAAACAGGGGTCTGTGTTGGTGAGGGAGAGCATGTGGGAGGGGAGAGAGAGTGAGAGCATGTGAGAAAGGGTTCAGCCCTTGGTTTGAACGGCTGAGATGCAGTGTCGAAATTTGTGTTTAAAATTGCCCCCCCAGAACCGGCCCGACATGTATATGTATATATATTTCCCAGTTGTTTGGGAATCTGTTTTAAACAAAATCAAATCGTTGATAATCTGACATTGTGAAAATCCTTGTTCAGACTCTGCAGATTCAACACGGTGAACAAAGATGACAGTTGAAGAATTGCATGTAAAGATTACAAACCTTCTGAAGATTCTGACGAAGGGACATTGCTCTCAGTAGAACTTCCTTTAATGGATTGACTTTGCTTACTTTTACTGCACTTTAGAACAAATTCTATTAATTTTTCTGGATCGTATCTTAGTCACTTCGGAGCTAAGCATGTTTCTTATCTGTTGATGTTACTGGATTGTTTGAGGCATGCTCGTTGGTTCGTGTGCCTATGGAGACATTCAAGTTTCAACTGTTTGAAGCTTTTAGCGATGCCCGTAGCAACTAAACTGGTCTTTTTTGGAAAACCACTTTAGAAGGCAAGTAGAAAATATTGATGATTTCTGTTTATGGATTGTGTAATTTTGATGACTAGATCCCAACAGTAGTGTATTTAGTTATTAGCAGGCAACAAGGGTTTTTTAAAATCTGGAGCAGGCAACAATGTTTGATTCCAACTTTCCAAGCACTTCGCATTACAAGGAGGATCCACACTTTTCCTCTTACACCACAAGTTCCTCAAATTAACGTTGAATCAAAAGATGTGAATGAATAAGAATTCTAATGTTTGGTTTTCCTTTAAAATTGAACTAGAGTTTGCACCGAGGACATGCAACTATGCAAGTCCTCAAAATAGACCATTGGCATCAGAGAACTTCAAAGTTATCTGAGCATTGCAGTTGATGCTCCCCCTTCTGTGCTGATTTTCCCGCCAAAAGGAATTACAAAATTAAGAGTTATGCTCAGCTGAGGTAATGCCTACTGCTGCTGGCTAAAGATGGCCTATGTCTTGATGCCGCGTATAGCGTTGATGCTCCCCTTCTGTGCTGCAGCTGTGGCAGAGCAACCATCCGTAGCCTGGGGTCATACCACTGGGACTGAATTCCGAACTTTATCGGCAAGATTCCTTGTGGCCTGTACGTTTCTAGGGATTTTTGTATTATCAAAGTGAATCCCTTAAAAAACGTTAGAATTTGAAAGGTCTTTAAAATGCACCTAAACTCATATTTGGGAGTTTGTGTTTTTTCCTTTTTCTCGGATTCTCCTTGATCATCATCGAGGTGCCGTTTTGATTTTTTCAACAATGTTGATACTGATGGTCCTTTGGCTACGATGGTGGTCTGATGACAAATCAAATCGATTGAATCGGCTTTTCAATCAATTCATTTGAGGAGGGTGTTATCAGTTCTGTGTGTTGAGACCATGACATTTAGAAACGCCTTACAACTTGATTCAGATTTTGCACAACGAAAGGTCTAGGCCTACGGAAGTGGAAGTTGTCTTCGAAGATATTCGCCGAGAAGTTGATTGGCTTAGGATTTGAGGTGATTTTCTTTTTATTCGTCGATCGACAAATGTAATTGCACACACTTTGACAACTTCGGATTTTCGAGATTCTAATATCCGTGTTCGGGAAAATAGACCTCCTAATTAGTTATCGGATCCTCAATAGAATGAAAGTTTCCTACCATGTTGAAAAACAGAACAAATATAATATGAAGCTCGAAGTACTCACTCACCTATTTTTTGCACACAACACACCGAGTGTGTGCCCAACCTCTAGTAGAGGTTAATGGAGTGAGCAAGTGGGAGTCAGTTTTTAATGAGTAGTGCTATATGTACCGACCAACGGGAACCGATCACGTACCGATGGCGCCGGCAACCCTCGTGTGGGTCCCAAATGGCCAATCCGAGCCGTTCATCGTGCTCGGAATCAAAATACGAGTGGGTCCCACGTGGGAATCAAGGCCATCGGACGGCTGTAAGTACTCGATCCAAAATCACCCCATTTCGAGCAAAAGTCGAAATGGGGTGATTTTGGATCGAGTACTTACAGCAGTCTGATGGCCTTTATTCCGCGTAGACCCACTCGGATTTTGATTCCGAGCACGATGAACGGCTTGGATTGGCCGTTTGGGACCCATACGAGGGTCGCCGGCGCCGGCGGTACGTGGTTGGTTCCCTTTTGATCTGTCCCCATATCTTTACCGGTTTTTAATTTGGGGAAAATGTAGGGTTGAACTCGAACCGAAAAAACTAGTCACCCATGGAGGGTAACAAAATCTGAATTTCTAAATCACGAGATAAACAATTGTTAATACCTACCCACCCATGTCGGGAGGTGCATGGACGCCAACTGCAGACCTGAACAATATATTTCTAATTCAATATTGGTAAAGGCTAGCACACCCATTTTTTTGCACACAATACACGGAGGGTGTGCCCAACCTCTAGTAGAGATTAAGGAGTGAGCAAGTGGGAGTCACTTTTTAATGTGGGAAAAATGTAGGATTGAGCTTGAATTCTTGAATCGAAAAAACTAGTCACCCATGGAGGGTAACAGGAATCTGAATTCTTGTCAAACAAATTGTTAATGCCAGCTCACCCATCTGAATTCTCGTATTTTCCTTCATCATCGAGGTGCCGTTTCAAGTCTTTCCGATCAATTGGATTGGCTTTCTGATCAATTCATTTGAGGAGGGTGTCGTTAATTCTGTGTGCTGAGATCATGGCATTTAGGAACGCCTTATAACTTAATTTAGATTGTACATAGCAAAAGATCTTGGCCTACGGAAGTGGAAGTTGTTTTCGATCGAGAAGTTGATCGGTCTAGGGTTTGTGATTTTCTTTTTATTCGTAGATCGACAAATGTAGTTGCACACACTTTGGCAACTTTGGATTTCGAGGTTCTGATATTCGTACTTGGGAAACTAGAGATTAATTTTGTGAGCAAGTGGGAGTCAGTTTTTAATGTGGGAAAAATGTATGGTTGAACTTGGAACCCAAAAAACTAGTCACCCATGGAGGGTAACAGGACTCCAAATTCTAAATCTTGTCAAACAAATTGTTAATGCCAGTCCACCCATGTCGGGTGCCCCATTTGAAAGTCTTCAGTGGACGGACGCCAGCCGCTTGACTTGCATAACATACTAATTCAATATTGGTAAAGGCTAGCACACCAATATCGGATGGCAATTTATGTTATAAAGCAGATGGTTTATAAAGTAGTGCTTAGTCTTTAATTTAATCAATGTGGGACGTAAATGATGTTTTCACCTTAATTACCTTTCTTGTGTTCGACAATTTACGTTTCCATTTTCCTCGTCACAGGCTACAAAGGGGAAAAAAAAGAAAGAAAGGGATAGACCATAAATGACGCACTCTCTTTTTTGCCAACAGTCAACATTGTATATATTAGTAGAGAATTAGAGGGGAATTAATTAGCATGTTAAAAACCACAGGGTTCAATGGTTTTTACAGAGTCTCGCGATCAGCATATGTTAATTATACCTCCAAACTTTACACATTTATTTCAATTAGGCCCACGCTGTCTAATTCCGTTAACTTTTGGACGGAGTTTTGTTATGTGTCAATCTTCTCCCCCTCCCCAATTCCCCTATAATAGAGTAGATTAGGATTAACGAATGACAAAAAAAAAAAAAAAATTTAAAAATTTAAAAAAAAATCTTCTCCCCCGAAACGACATAGTTTTGTGGGCAACTCAAGGAGACCATTTTACGTGGTCGTGTGGGGCCCACTTTGGGGTCCCACACAAGCGATCTGAGACGTCAAATAATTATAAATTAATTATTTGAGTGGTTTTGTATACTTTTAGCCCAATCAGTTATGTATACGATTTGATCTGAGTCGTTCAGTTTTTCATTCAGAATTCAAGCCTTATAATCTGAAAGAATTTTGAAGAAAAGTTAAACAATTGTGTGCTCGATTTTGTCTTGATCTGACTGCATTTTTTGTTGGGATTGTTACGAAGAATATATATTAAACTAATTATTTTGATCAGATAAGGTTATGTATCAAAATGCAAATGTTAATTCTAAAAAATGAATTATTTTGATACTTATCGATATCTGATGAAGATATATTTTTTTTTATAAACGCTCTTTTAACAATCCCTAAATATAGGCAGCTCGGATCAAGACGATACCGAGCACACAATTATCTAACTTTTTTTTCAAAATTCTTTCAGATTATAGGACCTAAATTCTGAATGAAAAAAATGAACTACTTAGATCGATTTCGTATAAATAACGGATTGAGCTTAAATTACACAAAACCACCCAACTAATTATTTTAAAATTATTAGACGGTTCAGATCGTTTGTGTGGGACCACACCTCGAAGTGGGCCCACACAACCGTGTAAAATAGTCTCCTTGAGTTGCCCCCAAAACAACATCGTTTTGGGGGAGAAGACAGAACAAGGAAATTCCGTCCAAAAGTTAACGGAATTAGACGGCATGGGCCTAATTGAAAAAAATGTATAAAGTTTGGAGGTTTTTTTGAAGTTTTCCCCCTTTTTTTGGTTAACCGAGGAACAATCCTACAGTAGGCCACTAATTGGACCCACTGTACAACCCAAACCTCGGTGGGAGCTGATGTAACCCACACTAGTCGCAGCCCCACACTTAGCACAGGTACTCCTCCTGTGGGGAATCGAACTTTTGACCAAGGGGATTACTCTCAAAGTCAGGCACTCGCCCTAACCGTTGGGGCAACCCTTAGGTGTGTATTTTTCAAAATTTTACTAGAACTATCGTAGTTTTAGCTCAAGAACGTTAGATTTATATACATTTGTCCGCCCAAAATCATCTTGAACAATCAGATCAACCAAGAATTTTTATAAATAATTATATATTATTTTTAGCATTGATTGTCCAATATCCATGGTTGGCATAAAAGTGGGGATGGAGAAAGATTCCTCAATTGGAGACCCCCTCCCCAACCCGTATCCTACCCAATGTACCAAGCACTATCGTATTTTGAACAAAGCAGTGACTGCTTTAACTTGACCGGAAAAAACTAATCACCCATGGAGGGTAACAAGTAGTATAATGAACATAAATCAGATAAGCAAATTGCTAATGCCAGCTCACCCATGTCCGGGTGCCCAACAGAATATCAATAAATATTTAGAATTGCTAGGACACCCATATCGGATGGCAATTATCATTACAAGGCAAAGCTTTTAAAAAGTAAAGCTCAGTTTTTAATTTAACCTATGTGGGACGTAATTATGCCTTCCCCTTATATTTCTCGGTTTTTCTGCTATTTAGTTTTCCTCGTCAAAAATTGGAAATCAAAAAGAAAGGAGTGGCCATGATCACTGATTCAAATTGAAAAAGCTAACGTGGGTTTACTTTTAGAGAATTAAAAGTTAAAACATTGAATCATATGGATAGTTAATACCGTCAAGTACCATGTTTGATATCGATGAAAAAAATAGGGGTGACAAAACCTGGTGGTTTTTTTATGAAATTTGTATAGTAGGTGTGCGTTTTGGCAAGAGAGCCAAAGATCTTTTCTTAATCAATTTTTCGATATTGCTAGCGAACCCAATTTGAAATACAACATGGGAGACACATAAAAAGATAAGTAAGTTAGTATATTAGAACGATCTGGGATTAAGTGTGATTTTGGGACATGTGGTATTGGTTAGAAATTAGATTAAAACCAGCGGAAGCAGAGGTTATGTACATACCGTTACTTGTTAGGTCCGAAGAAAGTAGGTATTGACCCGGAAAAAAATTAATCAGACTTGGATCTATGTCGGGTGCTAATGTTGAACGCCTTGATAAGACTCCAAACCAACAATTAATAAAATGTATTTATTTTGGCTAGCTCATCCATATCGGATGGCAATGCTTATAACAAGGCAAAAGTTATATAAAATAATGCTTAGTTTCAAATCTAACCATATCGGATGGCAATGCTTATAATATACTGGTGATTTCTCAAAATTGAATGGGCTTACTGATCTTGCTAAAAAGAAGGTACAAACTTCTATGCATGATGGAGAATGTGTGAACTTTTGTAATTGTTAGTATTTATTTATTTCCCTTTCGTTACTCTAATTTACGATGATAATTTTTCAGTTTATTGTGAAAAAGTGCTATGAATGAGATTTCTGGCTCCTCCACTGCGTCTAAAGCTAGGGATTTTTTAAAAGTTTCCATTAGACACCGGGAAAAAAGATACTTTTGGCCGGACCCTAAAAAACTAGTCACCCATGGAGGGTAATAGGGATCTGAATCACGAGATAAGCAAATTGTTAATGCGAATGCACCCATATCGGGTGTTCTTGTTGAAGTCGCTGGTGGACACCGGACGGATAACTCACAATGTATAACAGTCTCAATAACCAATATTGGTAAATGCTAACACACCCGTATCGGATGGCAATATTTATTAGAAAGCAAAACATTTATAAAGTAGCACTTAGTTTCGTACTTAATCTGTGTGGGATTGCATTCCTCTCTTTAGAGGTTTGACGTTTCTGTTTTCCTCGTCACGGATTAGAAGGGGGGCAAAAAGGGATAGACCATAACTGCCTCACTTCCACCCAAAAACTAGAGCTCCATTACTCCAAATTTTCAGTCGTGGTCATCAGCATTAGAAACTAGGATAGTTAACAAGGACGGACCGAGGGGCAGATGAGCTCGGGCGATCGCACAACCCATGTTTCAAATTTCTAATAGAACTATTGTAGTTTTAGCTCAAGAATGTTAGAATTATAGTGTGAATTTGCCCGTGCATGTGATATTGTTTTGAACGATCCAACACCCGTCCAAACCAAAAAGTTTTGAAAATAAAGAAGTTTTTTTTTTTTTTACATTGATTGTCCAATATCCGTGTTTGGTATGAAAGTGGGGATGGAGAAGGATTCCTCAATTGGAGTCGAGGGTGGATTAGGATCCCCCAACCCTATACCCTACATTGGAGTCGATGGTGGATTAGGATCCCCCAACCCTATACCCTACCCAGTGTCTTAAGCACGGCCGTATTTTGGAGAAAGCACTAGACTGCTTTTATCTTTAAAAAAAAATTGGAGGAAAAAAAATTGGTAATTGATTTCCCCAAATTGATAGTCACCCCACTTTACAAATAAAAATTTCATTAAAAGACAAAAAAAATGGTGATGTGATATCGATTTGGATTGTGTGGAATTCACCCCCCAAAAATTATTAACCGGAAAAACAAGAAGTTGGGGGGTAACAAGTATGTGAATCGTCAAATAAGCAAATATTGTTAATGCTAGTTCACCCATGTTGGGTACCCATATCGAACCTTAGTTTTCCTCCCATACTAAAAAGAAAAAGAAAGCAGAGGCCATGATCACTGATGCACTTTGATCCAGCCAAAAACTAGAATCTGATCAGTGAAATTATGTAGGGTCAAATCACAATCATTAATTAAACAATGGAAAGGCTAGCCCCAACCCATGGTGAGTGGCAATATCAAGGGTTAGAGTAGGAAGGAGGGACACATGATTTGCAATATCTGTTGGGGTTTTCCCAAGTTAATGCCTTTGAAAAAGAAAAAGGAATAGTAGTAAATTTAATGGCAGTAATTTTTGCATGGGAAATTTGAGTGGGTCCGTTGAGAGAGTCAATGGCCTTGGGTGGTGACTTCTCAAAGTCCAACGTGCATTTTGAATTGTCCTCCAGATGCTTCCTCTCATGTATTTATATTGCTTGGCTGCATGTGTGCTGTGTGTGTGGAAGGAAAGAGAGAGATATGGTAGAGTGAAAAAGAGAGAAAAAAGTGAAAGAAAATTGTAGTGCGGAGAGAATATTGGTGAGTTGTGAGAGATAATAATACATGTGAGCGTGGGTTTAGGTTGAGTATTTTTTATCTCATTGTAACTCATCAAATATTGTGAAATTGTTCTCTCTCCCGTGAACGTACCCGATTTTGGGGAACCACGTAAAATTGTTTGTGTTCTCATTTTTAAAGTTCTTGTGTGTGGGTGGTTTGTTTGATCGATCCTCTACAATTTCAAGATTTATCAAGGCTAGGTCACCCATATCAGGTGGCAATAACCATAGAATGATATAGTTTTATAAACCAACGTTTTATTTCTATCCTAGTCTTTTTTTTTTGTTTTTGTCAAGAATTTTCTATCCTAGTCTGTCGTACGTAATTAGTGGGAGAGGTAAAATGTGTGCATATACTAATTTATTCTATTACAAAAAGGATGCACACAAATTGGTGTGAATTTTTTTTTTTTTTTTTTGAAGCTATATCTCATATGTATTTCAAATATTACCATCCTAATGCGGCGGAGGGAGGGGAGGGCTTTACCCCCGATAGATGTTTTCCATCCTCCCAAGTTTATTGCCTTCAAAAACCTCTTCTATCCAGTCAATGCTTTTTTTCTCTCAATCTCATATTTGAGAGTTTGTTTGTGTTCTTTCGTCTTTTTTCCTTTTTCTCGGATTCTCCTTCATCATCGAGTTGCCGTTTCGAGTTTTTCAACAATGGTGATGGTCCTTTAGCTGCGATGGTGGTCCGATGACAAATTAGATCGATTGGATCGGCTTTCCGATCAATTCTTTTGAGGAGCGTGTCGTCAGTTCTGTGTGCTGAGACCATGGTATTTAGCTAGGAACGCCTTACAATTTGATACAAATTTTGCATAGCAAAAGGTCTTGGCCTACGGAAGTGGAAGTTGTCTTCGAAGATATTCGCCGAGAAGTTCATCGGTTTAGGATTTATGATGATTTCCTTTTTATGCATAGTTCGTTGTAGTTGCACACACTTTGACAATTTCGGATTTTTGAGGTTCTTATATTCGTATTTGGGAAACTAGACCTCCTAATATTGGATCCTCAATAGAATGCAAGTTTTCTAGCATGTTGACAAATAAATAAAAACTATAATATGAAACTCAAGTACCCACTCACCCATTTTTCGCAAACAACACATGTGCCCAATCTCTGGTAGGGGTTGAAGGAATAAGCAAGTGGGAGTCAGTTTTTAATGCGGGAAAAATGTAGGGTTGATCTTGAACTAAAAAAACTAGTCACCCATGGAGGGTACAGAATCTGAATTTCTAAATCATGAGACAAACAATTGTTAATGCCAGCACACCCATGTCGGGTGCCATTTCAAAGTCGCCAGTGGATGGACGCCAACCGCTAGCACTACTACAAAAAACCATAAACATCACGCTTTTTAAGCGTGATGTTTCACTTTCCATGTCGCCCACAAAAGCGTGATGGATTCAGGTGAGATGGTAAGTCATTGTTTTCCATCACGCTTTATAAGC
>JAXBDA010004866.1:0-26910 GCA_036023075.1 Gaultheria prostrata
ACTTATATTTGCAATTCCATGACTGGGGAAATATTGTTCCTCCTCCCATCACCTAATGATATCCAAAAAGTGTGTCATCAAGTTGGAATTATTTTTGCCTTACTCCACTGAAAGGTCATTCCCCCTTGGAACATTTATGCTAAGAGTATCTTTAACAACACCATAGTATACCAGATCAACAATGGATGTTCCCAACAACTGGCCTTTGGTCATCTTATCCCGTCTAAGTTCACGCAAATTGAACTCTAAGAAATTCCTCTGAAAAGTATCCCCATCCCCACATTTAGTGTGCATTACCCTTACCAGTGTCCCGGGAAGCCTAAAAGACTCATTGAATACTAATTTTTCCATCAACAATACCAGACCCAACAAAAGGAATAGCAGGGTTAGTAGAGCCAGACTTCTGGTCACCGTGCTCCCATTGAGTCATAACAGAACAAAGGAGTTTCAGCGACTGAGGCCGAGTATTGCACCTTCGCTAAAATCTACCACTTGATTTTATAAAATGAGGAAGACATGTGATTAAATCATGTCCAAAAAGAACACATTTGAGCAACTATGAAACTTGGCTTGAGATGGGAGGCCAAGGCTTAACCTATTGAACATAAATCAAATAATCAAGTTGAAGAGTGGGACTTTTTCGGGTTTTTGTCCGCAATCTGAGAACCATGATTGCAGTAAAACCCACATACTATTTAAAAGGAACAGGTAAACAACTATCAAATCAATTGCAAAATAGTTTAAACAGAACTCACCACAAAGATGATCAGCAACCCTCTCTTTTTTCCACAGAATAAGAAAAATGTTACTGTTGATGAGAAGGAAATGGGAAAAGAAAGTCAGCTGTAAATGAACTCAAGCTCCAGTAGCACTACTCAACCAACTATCAATGAGTAAAAGACTTATATACGCTAGTCTTCTCAATTCAAATTTGCAATCTAGGATTGCTTTTCCTTTCATCTTCTATTTTTAATTGACTTTCTCACAAAGGAAATAAAAGGTTTAAATGATCACCTGTTCAAAGGTCCAAGGACAGTGCAGCGACCGGGCTTACAATTAGTTCCATGGCACCATGACTCGACAAACCCAACCGAAGCACTAATAATAGATGCTGCAACCTGCTCAAAATGAAAGTTAAAAGTTTATTTATTTAAGTCAATAATACATTCAATTGCAAACAAAATGAGATCACACGTGTCCCTAATACTGGAATAGCATTGGACATACAGATCACTAAAAAATACTACTAAAAAGGTTATATTTTATCAAACAGTGTTAAACTTTTTCTTTTCAACGGGCGAAGAGTGCTTAAACTCAATATGAAAGTGCTTTATGCAATAGATATAAGTCCAATCCTCTCACAATGCAGTGGTAGCGAAAGAGCCATAGACATCAAATACAATTTCTACCATCCTAATAGATCTCCTCGAACACCAATTATGAACAGAAAGAACCTAAATGTGAAACATCAATAAATGGCAACAACAAACTTGCAATCTAGAGTTGGTACGGCAGGCAGCAATCCAGGCTACGTGTGTGTGTGTGTGTGTGTGTGTGTGTCATATCGTCAAACATATAGAATGCACAATTTAGCAACAGTAGGATGTTGAGAAGAAGTGAAAATTGCAAAATTTTCAAGACTTACCTTACCGTTTTCGGTGGTCGTGAGAGGAGGCTGTGGTTGGCGGAGAGAGAGAGAGAGAGAGGTGACTTCACAAAAAGAAAACAAAGCAATGAAATCTGAAAGGCAAAAAAGAACTCTTACCTGGGGAGGAGAGGAGAGGAGACAGGATAGGGACCGGTTGTGGTAGGCAGAGTGAGGCAATCGGTGCTGCAATTTTGAGAAAGAGAGAGAGTTGGGCGATTGGTTTCCAATTTCAAATTTCAAAAAATTGAGATAGAGGCGGCATAGAGGGCAACGTGAGTTCAATCCTCGCCCTTGAAAGATCAACGGTGGGGATTTATAAGCACATAAGATTTGAAAACCTTTGTAATTTGTTATATAGATGGGTTTTTTCCAAAGTTAAAAGATTGGTTCCAACGTTCAAACAATTACAAGTCATTCACTGCCTATTGATTTCCACGGCAATGGCAGCAAAAGGGAATGCATTATCATTGTCTTGTAATTGTTTCAATCAAGACAATATGGATTGGTTAATTTCCATATGAAGAGTTCTAACGGTCACATTTTTAAAGAATAAAAAGGAGTGTCATTGCAGCAAAAATGGCCAGAGAATTGGAAGAAAAAACCACTATCAATTGAGCTTCAAAGTTGGATATTTATTGACAGGAAAAAACAGAGCTTCATATTGTTTTCACCTAGCCATTGCAAAAATAGACCTCAATACATAAAAATAACATACATAACGAGATAATAAAAAATATCAAGAAATCTGTCCAACCAAACAAAAATACCAAAATCTCCAAATTTACAAGAACATTAGTATTAGATGAGCAATTGAAAACAAATAAGCCGAAAAAACTTGAACTGCCTGGCGTCTACATGCGCATAAACACACAGAAATAGAGAAACGAAGAGAGAGATTACCTGAGTATGTTAGCGTATGGAATCTTCCAAGTGCGAATTCTAGGGCTTAGATTGCTATCGATTGATCTTATCTTCCATTTGCTCTTTGCAAAAATGGAAGAAATCAATGTTCAGATGCAGGGAACGAGAGAAACGGATTTGAGAGAGAGAGAGAGAGAGAGAGAGAGAGAGAGAGAGAGAGAGAGACCTTGCCCATGTCTGGTTCGTACCTCGTCTGCTCCGCCCCTTGTTTGAGGAATTCCTCAGAGACTTGTGCCTTCGTCTATCGCCCGTCGCCGGTGGTAGTGCTCGGTGGTGGTGCTCGGTGATGATGAGGTGAGAGGAGAGTTGAAGATTACAGATGGGATCGATTGAGGATATGGGGTTTAGGGTTGGGTTTCACGATTTCAAAGGGGAGGAGAGCGCATAATGGTTTGGCTGGGAGATGAGGAAATAACCGTGTAATGATAACTTTGTGAAGGATTTTCAAGCCGAGGGTAGTTTCGTCCAATGATAATTACATTACCATCAATGGGGAATTATTATTCCTCTTCCCATCAGTTGAAGATTGCCAAGAAGTGTGTCATCAAGCCGGAAATATTTCCTCCTGCCACCACTGAATAGTCATTCACCCAAAAAAAATCCCAGAAAAAAAAAACATAAAATCAGTCTCTCTCTCTCTTCTCTCTCTTTCTCTCTCTCCTCCCCTAATCTCTCTCCCTCCAAAACCCACCTCCCCTGCTTCGCCACAGCGAGTCATGGAATCCGTAGTGAATGTTTTTCTCTATGGCTCGTTCACTGCTGTTACTCTACTCTCTCTTGTCGACGAGTCTCAGATTCATTCAGAGGCTTATTCTTCGTACCCACAACCTTGGCTCTCATCACCTCTTTCTCCATACTCTTGTACATCTCTTCCATCTTTAATCTCTTCGCACACCCCAACCAAACCGGTCTCTGGTTCAAACATTCAATTGATATAACCACCACCATCTCGATTCTCCTAGTTCCTTCATTTTTTCGTAAAGACGAAGAATACCCCTCTCTAGATTTGCCAAGACCAGCCAAAGTCGATGGTGGACCGTCAAATAATCAAACAGGGTCGAATTGTATGAATTTCTTGACTTTTATGCTTATGGGTCTTGCTTAGTTCTTGCATTATTCGGTACATTTGATTTTTCTTTTTTATTACGCCTAGGAGAATGCGCAAAATCAATCATATTAAGCCCAATTGAAAGCCCATTGAGAGGTTTTTAGTTGTTAATTGTCTCCTCAATTGCATAGTGAGTCATCTTGATTTCGATTGAAAGGTTTTGGCTGTTGATTATATGCCAAATTACATAGTAAGTGATCTTAGTTGAACGACGACCCATTTCACAACTGATTTGTTGATATTGTATGTGGTTACCGTGTTTCACTAAATTCGTATTCTTAACATTTTTGAACCCTTACTGATGAATAAGAGTATGATTACATAATATTCTCGCCGAAGATGTCCCTTTTCCAAGTTTCAAAAGCAAACGTAATCTCTCTCCCTCCAAAACTCACCTTCCTTATTCTTGTTGTTTGTCATTGCCACAGGGGCGTGTAAGCATGCATTTGGGGAGGAGTCGGTCGGCGGCGGGGGTGCCATTGTATGGGGTTGTGGCGAAGCAAGGGAAGAGAGATGATTCGCTGCTCAAGGAGGGAGGTGGGTTTTGGAGAGAGAGAGAGAGAGAGACTGATTTTATGTTTTTTTTTTCTGGGATTTCTTTTTCCATGGGCTGCCCCAAAACTACGTCGTTTTGGGGCGGTTGTGGCCCCACTATCATATTTTACACTCTGTTAACCTCCACCTCATCATTTTCCGTTAGTGACGTAATGGATTCAGATGGAATGAGTCATTTTGAATGATGTAGTTGAAGTTTGGGAGTAAAATTGAAATAAGTTAAAGTTTGGGAGGCTATGAGACATTGAGTGTAAAGTTTGGGGGTATTTTGAAATTTACCCTTTAGATAATGCTAACTACCGAAGAAATTGCATTTTATTGATGGATCCATTATTGATGGTGGTAGTATGACTTCATGTCTGCAGAGGATTGATCGATGGAATACAATTTTGGTGCCTGCCTTGATCCCTCGTCGAAGAAGAAAATCCAATTTCCTTCCAGGGTCTTCTTCCTTCACTTCAACAATGTTATCTTGCATTGCAGCCATGAACTTTTGGTAAAGCGTCCTTGTATAGGTGCCATAGTAGCGGATGCTTAAGAAGAAGAATGCACATCTACGAAAAAAGTTGCGGGAAATCTAACATAGAACATGATTTGTTATAATTGCGGTATTATTTCTATTGTGAGGCTTAATATGATTCATTGGCCTTTTATCTGCATGAAACATATGTTTTGTACACTTGCACTACTTTTACAGATTTTTACTGTTCAGTATGGAAAACTACTCTTTAATTCTCATTAAGGTAGCACTCAATTTTTAATTACCTGTAGATACAACTGTACAACTCATTCATAAGATTACCCTTCTCCCCTTGAAACACAAATTTACTCTTTACTCCACCTTCCACTCCCCGCCTTCATCCACCACCCACTTCCGGCTGGCAACTACTGCCGGCCGGCAAACTTTTTAGGTGGGCGAATTTTTTTGGCGGTCTCCTGCGAATTTTTAAACCTTCCGCCTGGCGACTTTCTCTGGCTGGCAAAATTCACTATGAATTTGTATTTTTTTTTTATTAAAACTCATTTTTTGTATTTTTTTTTCCAAAAAACATTTACATCAAGCAAAAAAATAAACAATCTATCCTAAAAATTCATTGCGAACTTGTATAAAAATACGGCGGTTTTCTATAAAACATAAATCCCTATGGATTTGTATAAATTTCAATGCGAATTTAATTTTGTTGTTCATATTGATGAAATAAATCGTGTAAAATTTCTTCTCGATCGGATTCAGAAAGTTAATTGATCAAGACCTAATTTGTTTTTTCCAATGATACTTTTCGTCCGATTAAATGCCTATTGATGTTTGTTTAAGTCTTCTTGATATTTGTTCAAAAAATATAGCTACAATTGTATATATAAAAAAATCGACGAAACTCAGCTAGATTAAACAGAACTCGGCTAGATTATGCAAATTTTTTTCAATGAAATCGGAGATGTGCCGGCAAGGTCACGGCACGATTAAAAAATGGCACAGCACGACGCGTCACGATTAAGTAAATTGGCCGGCACGGCACGACCCGATTTGGTAAATGGGCTGGCATGGCATGACACGAAGCACTGTTGGCACGAAATTAAATGGGCCATGGCACGACTCGTTTGACACCTCTAGTTTGCAACCTGGTGGTAGCTAGGGAGACATTACATAAACATCAGCAAGATACCATGTGATAAATATTGAGCATATGCCAATGTAAAGGTTATAACTCACAAAACTTTGATCCATTGTTCATTCTAGACTTTCAGTGCTAAGCTATATTCCCCTTGGGAAATAAGAATACACAAAATTCTCACACTATATATGCTCTAAAACTAGGGCACCTACTTAACACTGCAAACATGTGCACAAACACAACAAATACATCCACCAACTTCAACAAATCAAACCACGTCGCCCTAAAATTCAGTGCCCAAATGCAATGATTAGTAATCCGTAGCCAACTGAAATAGTCAACGAAACTATTCAGTTTCTAACTGAAAGACACTAATTGAAGCCACAGCTCTTGTCCAAACATAGAGAAACAGAGGGCTTCTGCCAGATTTTACTAAAATAGGATCGAGATTCACATCTTCATCATGCGTACAAATTCAAAGTCAAAGTCATCACATGAGTACAAGGTGTATCTTGTATTGTTACTACTTGACAAGCATCTATTTTAAACAGATTGGTAAAAGTGCAGGAAGCCCGGACGTGCTGCAAGGTACAAAATTGTAGCTTCAACAAATCAATTAACTGAAGTGAGTCCTTATTTTAAACTTCAGTGATTAACAAGACATGGAAATTCTGCTATGCTAAACAACCGATGACAGCAGCTCCCAGCCTGAGGAGGGCAGTCAAGGCACGTCCTCTCCAATTCCATGGTAGAAACACAATAATTAGTAGGAAGAGGAAAATAAGTCCACCCACAATCTCGAGAACTAGCCACAACTTCGTATTCTCGTCTTTCTTACTGGAATCTGTGGGGGAGTACACCTCCTCTGGACTTACCCTGCATTAGAATTAGAGGTGTCAAACGGGTTGGGTTGGCACGGGCACAGCACGACACGTTTAAATGTGGCACGGCACGACACGAGTACGGTTTTAGACGGGCATGGCACGAAATTGGGTTGGGCATGGCATAGCACGGCACGGGTTTCGACGAGCACGGAACGGAGTGGGTTAGACAAGGCACGGCACAACACGAGGCATTGCACGGGGCACGATACAACTAATACTAATTTTTAATGTACCAAAAAAAATTAATGTTCAATTTTCTAATTATATATTATGCAAAAAGAAACCATTTGTATATAGGTGGTCTTACTTGAAGTGTGGTATAAGAAATAATCTTTTGGGGATAGGGCCATGGAATTTGTTGTACGGAATATTCCTGTTCACAAATTAAGAAAGGTTAGAAACCTATGAGATAGCAGAAACTCGACCTAAAAATTTTCTAAAACAATATTTAGCTTTTTTCCATAGAAAAAAATAGAAAATCAAATGAGAGGAATATACAAGTCAATAAGAGGCAAGTCTTCCAAAACAGAAAGACTCCCCTCCAAAGAATTATACTACAAGTCACTGCAAAAAAATTTTTTTTGTTAGATTTGCAAAACTGTAAAAGATACCAAATACGTGTGTTTATGTGAGAAATACTCACAAGAATGTAAGATATGTCAAAGTCTGAATCTAAAGTGGGAGTTGCCCAGTCAAGTTATTATAAGACAGGTCGCTTCACAAAAACGACACACAAAATTAAACAAGAATTACAATGAGTATAACATTTGATTAAAAAATTGGAGAATTTCTTACATCCTTGCCAACCGTGGCAGACTTTGAAACATCTTGGGGGTGGTTCCATATAGCTTGTTTTGGTCAAGAGTACTGAAGACACATAGAAAGATTAGAGGTTTGCAAAAAAGGAAGAAAATTACAAAATATCAAAATCAAAGGGAGGCGAAAACATAAATAGCCAATATCTGGCTTAAGCAGGATATCGATAGAGGAATTGTACCGCTGATTTCATTCCCAGAAAGGTACCTGGCAAAGGAAGAGACCATGATTACAATTATTTATCTAATGTACGATACGCTTGTAAATAAAAGTATACACAAACTTAAACGCGATTTTAGCACGAGAGAACATACAGGCCCTCCAACGTTGGGGGAAGGTTTAGAGGAATGTTTCCCCCAATCTTGTTATTGTCTAGGTTGCTGCAAACACATAATGACAAAATCAACATCAAGCCCAAATAAAGGGAAGCAATTGGGAGTCTTGGTGCTTCAGAGTTAGGTTCATCTCAAGGTTTCAAAGCTGGGGCAATGTGGGTTCTGAAGGGAGATGTAGGTCATATTTTGTTGTTCACAGACTCTCTAGTCCTGGTTCAGGATTTGGAAAAATGAAAAGTTCTGGATTTGCGACTTCAAGCTTTATTTTCGGATATGTGTTTCGTTGTAATCGTTTAGTTTGGTTACTATATGTAAGGTTAAAAGGGAACAAGTGTGAGAAGCTTATACTTTTGCATTTCTGGCCAACGATAACACGATACCCTAGCTCTATTTATATGTTTCCCTTTGATATATGGAGTAGATATGCAATAGATCTTTCTCAAAATAGAAAAATGCCTTTGCACAAGCTAGGATGTATAGGATCCCAACTATACACCAAATGGGATAGTCTCAGCATAGCCAATAAACTGGTAAAAAACTCATGTAGGCCCTAAAATTACATGGAACTACTGTAATAAAGGTTGACCATATGAAGTGTAAACGTAATTGCATTTTTTTTTTATCAAATTTTCTACCACCACATAGAGGTGTCAAATGGACCGGGCTGGCACGAGCATGGCACGGTACGACACGTTTAAATGCGGCACGGCACGAGCATGGTTTTAGATGGACACGACACGGAACTAGGTTGGGCACGGCACAACACAGGTTTAGACTGGCACGACAAGGGGGCTAGACACGGCACGGTACGGGGCACGGCACATCAAATACTAATTTTTAATGTACCAACAAAATTAATTTTTAATGATGAATTTTCTGATTATATGTTATACACTCAAGTCAATACAAATCTTTGGTGAATCTCAATACACCGAAACTATTTTAACAATCGAGCCGTTGATTTTGTTGTTCCTATTGATGAAATTAATCATGTAAAGTTTCTTCTTGATTGTGTTTAGAAAGCTTATCAATAGGGACCGAATTTGTTTTTTTTGTGGATACTTTTCGTCCGATTAAATGCCTATTGATGTTTGTTCAAAAAATATAGCTATAGTTATACAAAAAAAATAAAAATCGGCTAGGTTATACAAAAAACATTCGACGAAACTCGAAGATGTGCCGGCACTGGCACGGCCTGACATGGCACGATTAAAAAATTGCACGGCATGATAAAGTAAATGGGCCGGCACGGCACGACATGATTAAGAAATGGCACGGCACGACACGATTTGGTAAATGGGTCGGCACGGCACGACACGAAGCATGGTTGACACGAAATTAAATGGGCCATGCCAGCACGGCACGACCCTCTTGACACTTCTACCACCACACATACGCACACGCCCAAGAGAGGTGGGGCCCATAGTGTCGCCCATAGGGAGTTGAGAAAGAGAGAGAGAGATTCACTTACAGTGTTCGAAGACCTCCGAAGGAGCCTAATCCTTCTCCTTGCGGCCAGCGTCCCTGCAAGATTCATATTAACAACAACTCTAAAGATAGAATAAAAGTTTAAAGTCAACATTGATCTAAATTGCAAAGATGTAGCAACAAAAAATTTACGTACGTTTCTGTACACTCCCCTCGCAGGTGATCCCCACCCACCTACCGCCCCAGGGGTCGCCACACCAACTACCCATCCCCAGATTGGTGGGTATCCAACTGATGCATATAAATTATTGATTTCTGCAACTGATGCATATAAATAATTAATGATGAAATGAATTTCACAAGTACCGAAGGTCAAGCTCAGCATGTGAGGACCTTGTAATAAAGCCGTTGTCGCATCCGGGATTTCGACCGCCCCCGCCACAACGGTGGAAAAATGTGTTGTTGTGGGAGATGTGATGGCCGATTGATCCAAGTGATATTCAAAGCAACGTGGTTTTGTAAAAGCACGGGTTTTACAGTTGTGACTGAGCCATGTTTGTTATTTATGAAAATAACTAAGAGTCGCCACTTGACATAGTTATTGGTGTGTCAAGTCACCATTGAAAATATTGTTTGTAGAAATATCTCGGGTTCGGGGACCCGGTTTTGTTTGATAGAAATGACTCAGGTTTGAAAGCCCGGTTTTGTTTGATAGAAATGACTCGGTTTTTGTTTGGTCTGCAATTTAGAAAAGTAAAGATTCGGTAATTCACCGTTACGCGTTGGGAAACCGGAGCACCCTACCCCGGCCTTTCAGCACTCGAAACAGACTTTTTCAATATGAGCGAATGAAAATCTGTCTGAAAATGATTTTATTACAATGCATGAGACTTTTACAACTGAAAGGGGAAATGAGTACAAAAATATTGTTTGGACCGATCCCGGTCTCAGGGCTGCCTACGTATCTCCGGTCTTAGGAGAATCAGATCATCACGTAGTTCAAACAGGTAAAGAGGTTTTGTTCGGGACCGACCTGTTATCCGACTGCCTACTTATTCTCCGGCCTCAGGAGAAATCAGGTCTCGCATAGTTCCGGCTTAAAGCTGAAGTTCTAGAGAAGTTAAAAATCGCTGGCGATTCGCACCAGCAGGGTATGAAGGCATTTTTACAGTACACGGAGGACAATATCAGACTCCGGCGGTTATTAAAGCATGGGGATACATAATGCGGAAACTCCGGGATATCTCAAGAAGATTCCGAGACTCGAGACGGGTCAAGGCTGACTACACGACTAGCTGAGGAAAATATTGAAAAATGGGTTTTCGGGGGTGCCGACAGTCTATGGGAGTCCCGGGATGTTGTTAGGTGGTTACATGGCCGAAAATAGGCTCGGAACGCAGTTTACACGTCCGTATGAAAAGTTATAAAAATCTCATCCGGACCCCATTCTTGGCCGACGGCGGGCCCCGGGAAGTAATCTGGTACGGTTCTAGATGGTAAAAGTGAGTACAGTTGACTCAGTTGACTTTATAGAAAAAAAATTGAATTTTACTGCCCGGGGCTGAAAAATGGTCCCGGGTCGCTCCCGGTAGGGTTTCTATTAAAACCGAAATGATTCGCCGAGACATGAATGATCCGGATGAGTTACTCAAGCCGGGTAAACCCGAAGTGACTCGCGGGAAATGAGGAAGGTAGTTCATCCGACACATCATGGATGACGTCATTGAGGTAGGTGCAACCATAAAGATAGCAGAGTTATAGGTCTAGCATTGTAAAGACCCGAAAATTTGTGTGTATGTTTATTTTATTTTATTAGAGTTGAGGAACTGTGGTGAAATGTTTTAAAAGGTTAACTTAGGGGTTCATGTGAAATAAATTTAATTTTAAAAATTACTAGCGACTTGAGCTTGACTATTACGATTGTGGAACCCGAATTGACTCGATATTGTCACGTGGCGAGAGCATCGTAAAGCGTGCCCAACTTTTGAGATTTTTCTTAAAAATTCTGAGTGCACGGTGACGTTCCCCACGATTTTCTAAGTCAGTATGAATATTTTGGTATTTTTCTGAGACCGAAGCCCAGACAGTTCGAACACCGCTCGGAGCAAATTGTACTGCAGCCCCCTCACTTTCCCCTTAACTTTTGAGAAAAAAATCAGAAAAAAAAAAAGAAAGAAGAGAAGAAGAGAGAAAAAAAAAAAAGAAAAAGAAAGAGGGAGAGAAAGAGAGAGAGGAACACGGCTGCCGCCATCCGGCCACCTCCACTGCCACTTCCGATCACCATCTCCACCGCACAACTTCATCTCTGCAAGTATACCTCTTCCCTCCTCCATTTTTGTTGATTTTTAATGGCCCATTTTCGTGTTTATGCACCTATGAGTACATCAGTTTTTTTTACAGCAAACTGGGTCACCGTTTTTGGTCGATTTCGACCTCTTAAACTATTAATTAGGTTTCGATCCCTTCTGATGTTTTCAAGTTCACTCAAAGCCCTTTCTTTTTCCGCTAGAATCAGAAAAATCAGTTAAGAATTCGATTTACTATGAATTTTTGAAGTCTGGGTTGCAAACTGTAAAACTGTTCTGGGACAGATTTGTGTAGCCTCTGTATTTGCTTATTTTCTCACCTTTGGAGTATGATTTGGACATTGAGTCCTTAACTTTTGAACTTCGTTTCACTACGAAACTTTTGACACTAAAATCTCTCAAAAATATTAAGAACTCGATTTATGGTGATTTTTCGAAGTCGGGCTGTTCTGTGCTCATTCGTTTTTCTGCAGACCCTGTTTTGTACGAATTTTTAAGGGCATCAAACCAACTTCAAATGTTCTGATTTTTGGACTGATTACTCCCCTTATTGACTAGTATGAGTGTCATTTTTTTGTGGACATGGGTTCTTTGAAAGAAATGGGTCAAACCTAACATGTTTTGGATGATTATTTTTCCTCTTTGTGAGCTGTCAACTTTGAAATAGACCCATTTCCACCACAGATCATATTTTTGAATGCTTCTTGTTTGAGAAGCTAGAACAATATCTTATCTTTTAAACTCAACTGGTCTCGTATGATTTGATGAAATTTAAGTGAGTTATGCTCATTTTACGATGGCTGGTCCGTTCTGGACCAGCATTGTTATTTCTCTTAAAAACGCATCATATAGACTCCCATTTGGAAATCCGAGAGTACCATTGGCTTCCTGACGAAATTTTGCATAACCGGTGTAAAGGATAAGTTTACAGATTGTATTTTCTATTTTATATGGATTGTTCAAACGAAGAGAATGCTGGCTAATTTTTGGGCAGATCAGGTGTAAGGGTATCCTAGACTAAATCGAGTCTTGTACCCACGAACACATCGAGTACACGTGTCAGCGGATTATGTTTGATCTGTAGTGCTTATAGCAAGTACTCCCTCCGTCCCTTAATAAGTGTAGACATTTCCATTTTGGGCTGTCCCTTAATAAGTGTGTGTTTTGAAAAGTTAGTAGGTACATTTTCTATTTTGCCCTTAAAAGTAGATTCCTTTTTGAAAAGTTAGTGGGTATTATTATATTGATAAGGGTAAGTAGTGGAAAGTAGATGTAAAAGTTGTAAAAGTTGATGTGAGAGAAAATAAGTTGGAATTACGAGGTAACACACTTAAAAAGGGACGGAGGGAGTATTAAGAGTTGGATTTGTTAATATTAGGCCCGGAGTTCAAGGACCCTTAACATGCATTTTTAGCAAAGGTGTCGTGACGTGCTGCAACAACGGACCTGAGGTAGTTAAATTCCCTCCCTAAGTATAAATATGTTGAATGTGCATATAAATGGATAATGTTGCATTTAAATGTTGTGTACGATCTATCGGAATAACTGGTGTGGAATCTAAAGGATATTTCTTGTATTTTGTTAATACTGTTCATTCGAGTCCTTGATGCTTTGTGTAAAGTTTGTTTACGACTTGTTTGTGTGTTGAATTACATGACTCCTTATTACCGTTCTCATATTATTCTCTTTTGTATCAGTTAAAATGTTATTATTGTTATAGTCATCGTTGACGGTTAGAAATGACAACTAGGTTCACTGGGTTGGGGTACCGAAGTAGAGAATCACCTAGACGTTTTAAGGAAAACAAATGGAAAGTTTGATTAATCGAAGTAACTTTTGTTATGATTGGAGATTGTTATTGAATCAGTTTATTATTCCTTATTGCCGTTCGTTTCCTTTGTATCGAGCTGTGTGTTATTTGTAAAGTTATGGGTGAGATGGTGTTTTTGTACGGGGCGTTATCGCTCATGGTGTTGCATTTGTGTAACCCTGGTATAATACCACGATGTTGCTCTGCGACTCTGACGTATTATGCCAGGTTTTAGAGTTGAACAGGTCTTGGCTTTTCATCTTAGATATTGAAGATGGGACGGGAGGCCATGTCAGGAATGTGAGGTCATGATGACGGAAGAAGGATTTGTCGAGCGTTGGTAGATACTTTAACTCTTGGTTGCTCTGAACTTTTTTTTTTAATTTTTTTGAAATCGTGACGTAAGGATGTTTTGGTAAAGTTACAGTTGAGTTTCTAAACATCGAAATGTGATTTTAATTTACAAGGCTTTAATTGTTAATTGTCTCCAAAAAAAAAAAGAAAAGGGAAATCAAATTTAAAAATGTATTTAAATTATATTTTCATGTTTCCGAAAAATCGGGGCGTGACAAGCATGAAAGCAAAAGTGGATTTCAATACGATCTATGGCCTCTCCTTTACTTCAATCATTAGATTTAGTGACACATAAAACTTCTGTAATCTATTCCCCCAGTCCTATTTTTGAAGAATTTTGCAACTTGTTCCAGCACCAGAAAAAACATCTAAGTGAAGCAGTAGCATGAAAGAAAAAATGTATTAATTCTATTCGATGAAGAACAGAGAAAAATACACACCAATTGACAGTTTGCCACTTTCTAAAAAATCCCAATCTTAGGTAGTTTTAGGAGTCCAATAGTTGTCTTAGAGGTCAAGCCTCATCCATCCTCTCTTTAACTAGAAAGGATTGATTTGAAATGTCTTTAAAATGTAACAACCTTGTAGCTCACAACATTAACTCCAAAAAGTGATTATCACAATTCTATTGTGACTACTACCATCGAGGTGACACCCAAGCAGGGTCGGCCCAAAGGTCCGGAGTGCCCTAGGCCTACTTAACAATAATGTGCCCTTCACTCTTAACAATTTTTAAAAAAAAATTAAAACCATACAGTAGCATATAAAATCATCACGGACTGTTGGCTTGTTCTGCCACTTGGAAATAGGATAGTTACCTTGAGGCTTTATAAGAAAGGGGGCGTGAACTTCCACTTGTTGTGCCGATATGGGATTAAACCACCCCACATTCGATCCCATCACCCTCACTTACCCGTCATTTCCCCCGCCCACGGTCTGAATATCACGGAACTACAACACCCATTGCCACCTACCCAAAGCCTATAACAACGATGACAGTTTGGTTGGTTGTTTTGAGGGAGAAAAATAAGGGGGCAATGAAGGTGGCTTTTGGTGAATAATGCTTATGAATCCTCAGCGATATAAATTGCAAACTATGGAACTGTGGAAGAAATTGTGGATAAATATTATTTAATTTTGCATATAATAAATAATTTAGCATCTATGTGCTTAAAAAGTACGTTTGATTTGCTTAGAATTTATATCGAGATTAAAACTAAGAGGATCTAGGTTAATGTGCGGTAAAATTAACAATTGTTAAGATATAACAAAAGAAAGAGATTGGAGATATGAGAATGAAAGACGAGGGAAAGATAAAAATAAATAAAAGAGACGTGCTAAGCTCATTTTATATTTATCATTTAAGGAGTTAGCATTGAAATGTAGTTCCAGACTTTTCGTATTCCAAGGCCCAACTGCAAGGTTTGAAGTCAACTTCCACTATAAAAGGAGGGCCCAAAAGGTTATTTGGGCTAGGGACCAAATGAGCCTTAAATTTTTTTATATTAGTATTAAAAAGACTCCTAATCAAGCCCAAACCTAAAAACTATGAGAGTGCCTCTAAAAGGATGAGTTTTTTGGATGCCCTAGGCCCAGGCCTATTGGGCCTAGGGCTTGGGCCGGCCCTGCACTCAAGTCACATACTTTGAAATTTTTAGAGGATACTGATTTTCCACCATTATCATTTCGTAATCGAGAATATTTTTATGTTGTCAAATGTCAATAAGGTTCTTAAAAACCCACTCACATTATCCAATTAATGTTTGTCATTGAAGATAAAATCTAGTAGCCACATTCATACTAAAGTTTCGTAGTGGAAAAGAGTGTATCTTACTTTGTACAAATTGGATCCCAATCATTACCATATATTGCTCAAAACCAAAAAGAGTTAAAATGAAGAAGAAAAAATCTTTGAGGAGAGGAACTTAAATAAGAATGAGTTCATTCTTATTAACTCAAGACAATAGTGTTTAATGCACCTTTCAAACACTTTTTAGCATGGAAAATTATGAACTAATAACTTGAATAGAGGTCATTCTTATATCATTTTGTATCGGGTTTTGTCGCTGTAAAAGCAAACACATGTCATTCATCTATCCTAAGTACATGTATGACACAACATGCTCTCTCCATGTTGTTGTATAGATCAAAGAACATTCACAAAAATCCACGTCAAGCCTTATATTCCTCAACCCTTTTAGTCCGTTTTCCCTCTTGAAGGGGAAAAGAATAAAAAGAAGACTTCAAACTATGTCACATGTGGAACCGGGGAGCCTGTACTACAAGTATGTAGTGAGAATCTCAGCCGTTCATTCTTGTTTTGGATGGTCCAAACAGTTTATTTAAGATCGGGATCATCCAAAACACTTTGGACGGCGAGATTTCCTCACTACAGGATGTAGTGACCACAGGACTTGCGTTTCTAGTAATAAAATCTCACATTTAATGTTAAATCATGAATGGATGAGTCGTAGTTGACTAAATCATTAAACATAACAGAATTTGGACATTTATGTAATTAATTGGTCCTGCATCGGACGGACAAATTCGTAACACAAATGTTCATCACTAATTTTTTTTCCTTGCGAGCAATGAGCATTATACCAAACAACAACCAAGCAACTTTCAAATACTCGATGCCGTACAATGGAATTTCTCATTTAAGTAATCAAACACAAGTGAAAACAGAAATCAGATACAATACAAAAATTAGGATAAACCATTGGAGACCTAGTTCAGCCTGCTGTCGAACCCAGGGAACATGATTTACATCCCCTAACTCAGATTTGAACCTTAAAATTTCAGCACTAATTCCATGTTGGAATTCTGAGTATTCTGCTCGTACAATACACATCCCCAATGAACAAGAACTCTTTACCATCCCCAATGACCAGACGAATTGCATTTAAAAATTCGATGTGTACGCACATCCCGCGTACGCAACATGCACGGATGGTGCATCTTGACCGTCCGTGCGTGTTTTCGATAGTCCGGATTTTAAAAAGACTCTTACATGTAAGAGTCTTTTTAAAATCCGGACCGTCGAATCCTGAAATGGACGGTCCAGATGAGTTCGTGCGCGTACATACACGTGCTACGTACGCGTAGCCGGGTTGAATTGCATTGACCCAATCCATAACAGCCAAAATATGCAGGGTTCACATTTACATGCAATGCCATTTAATCTGGTACGCATCTAGGCCGTTCATTCTAAGATCCAACAGCTCGGATCAACACATTCTCTCTCCTAATTAAAAGCAAATAAAAAAATAAAATAATCCGTGCATTTATCCGGCCGTTGGATCTCGGAATGGATAGCGTGGATGAGCTCAGTATGCAAACTCTTTCTCTGCGGATGGTCCGCAAAAAAGCTGTTACGTTTTAATTGACATGGGCTGGCCTCACTTTGAGGTGATTCATTTGAAGGTCGTTGTGATGACAAATTAAGCAAGCCCATTATGACCACACAAAGGTACGAGAGAGAGAGAGAGAGAGAGAGAGAGAGAGAGAGAGAGAATTCTGACGCCATGGCGGAACTTTTCTTTTTTTGGGTGAATTCCATGGCGGAAGCTCTGCTATTCAGCGACACATCAATCAGAGATTGGGTGCTGAATCTGCTGATCTCATTACGGGCAGGCAGGTTTTTATTCGGGGTGGTTCTCGTAACGGTAGGGGTGGTTCTCGTGGGATCCTTTCAGTACTTGGTGTTCAGGCAGGTTTTTATTCGGGGTAGATTTCTACGGGTTGTCGAGAATTTCATTACTGCCAAGTCATTCCGAGCTAATGAGGATGAATGGTCGCCAAGCACCAGATGGCGTAATCTTCCTGAAGATCTGTTGATTGTTGAGATCCTCTCGAGATTGCCGGTAAAATCTCTAATGCGATTCAAGAGTGTTTGTAAAAGATGGCATTCTCTTCCTACAAACCCTAGCTTTATTGCCTTGCATCTCAAACATAGTAATAATTTTAATATTCTGTCCCGTTGGAATCCTAAAAACCTTAAAGATAGTATTGGTAATAATTTTAATATGCTGTCCCGTTGGAATCGTAACAACGGTCTCATAGGTTCTCCCTATTTTGCCTTCCAACCTGTGAATCTTAATTTTGGGTTTGAAAGGAAACCAGATTTAGTTTTGGGTCCCTGTGACGGCTTATTTTGTCTATACTGGAGGCCTACTATGTTTTATCCCCGTCGTCAAGTTGGACGACTTGTTGATCGGGTACCTACTACGGCGCTATGGAACCCTGCAACTAGGGCATTTAACATTCTCCCCATGTCCAAACTTGACCTCCCAAACTATAAGGCGATGTATTGTTGCCATGTTTGGTTTGGTTTTGATATCAAAATTAAGAGTATCAAGGTGGTTAAAGTTGTAAATATGCGCAGTGATGAAGCTACCAACTATCAATACATAAATCGTGCTGAAGTTTATGACACAGTCTCTGGTTCTTGGAGAGTTCTCCACCTGGATGATACTCTTCAACAGGTATTTGTTTCAGATGAGCTAAACCACGGCATGTACAATAACAACGATGGTGTTTTTCATTGGCACTCGTATGGCAAGTCCCGTGGAAACATTAGACATCATTCGCTAGTTTTTTCATTTGACATGAGTCGGGAGTTGTTCTACGTGACACGGATGCCAGAGAAGTACAACGCATTTGGGACTTTCTTTCACTTCTCATTGTTAAAGGACTCCTTTGCGGTCAATTTCTCTTCATTAAAGGCCGGCCATGAAAGAATTTCACTATGGGTGATGAAGAAGGACTTCTGTTGTGGCATTGAGGCTGGGGAATCCTTCTCCTTGTATAGTTGGTCTCATGAATTAACTGTGGACCTGTCATATTCCCATCCATGTCTTTCAACGGGTTTCTGGAGCAAAAATGAGCTTCTGTTGTGGAAAACAGACTGGGAGTTGGCGGTGCTGACACCAGTCTTGTATGACATTGTTACCAAACAGGCTAGGGATTTGGATGAGCTTAATTTCACATATAAAGAGAGCCTGGTTTCACTTAAGGGAGGATGTGGAATAACTCCATTCCGTAAGTATCAATTTATGTATAAATGAAATTGGTGTTCTTTGGTCTTCTTTCATTCCGTGGAGCATGGTTCTGGCGGTAAATGTTCATTATTTATGGAATAATCATATGTCATGGGTTTTCCTGCAAAACTGGGATGAATAAAAAGTGTTCTTCTTGATTTGATTGTCCCCAGTATTTGGATCGGGCAAGTTAGCATAAACTCTGTTCTGAATTCAATAGTTTGATGTACTTTCTGGTGAAAATGAAGTAATCAAAATGAAAATGAAACACTTCTGCTTCTTTTTTGTACTTTATCTATTTCATAGTGTCCATGTGCTTAAGCTTACATGATCTAACTTATTTTCTTGAACCACCCAAGGCTGGAAATTAGGATGAGATAGCCAAATGTCATATCCATAGACCTGAAGATAGATTCTCGCAAAGCAAGGATGGAAACTAAAAGACATACTCATCCCGTCATTCAACAACCCATTATATACACTTCCTCTTACAATTGGGAGTGGGTGGCATTTTAGAAGAAATATGACCAAGCCTATTCAGTACTATGTAAAAAGGTAATAACCTCAATAACACGTCAAGACCTAGCTACATTTTTCAATGCTCAGCCCCGCCTTCTGCCGACAACACCCACAACCAACTTATGTAGCTCCGTTGAGCCACCTACCATAGCGGGACCTCCTCACCCCACCGTCATTGAATTGTACCTCTCTTCAACCACCAACTCATTTGGCGTTTAGTAACATTTTTGTTTTCTGTTTCTAAAACATGAAAAGTAGAATCATGTTTATTGTTTATTGTTTATAAAAACAAAAACAAAAAAAAAACATGTTTGGTAATAAAATTTAAACAACCGTATTTTAAAAATAAGGCAAATCACCATTTTTGTGTTTTGAAAAATTTCAAAATTTTTGAAAACGTTTTAATAAACACAAAACATAAATAAATTAGCAAACACATTTTTTTTTGTTAGTTTTGAAAGAAATTGGAAAAAAAAAAAAAAGAAGAAACAAAAACGTTACCAAACACCCCCAAATAAGTCAAGGGTGATTCTATTCACAACCCACTATTTACTCCATACAACCCACTTTTATTATTTTTCTCATGCAACCCACTATCTACTCCATACAACCCACTAAATTTACCTAAACTTCCCACAGTACCCTTCATCTTTAAAAATCCTAAATTTTCTCTACCACCCATTGCCACCACCAGCCAGTGCTACCACCCGTCACCACCATCGGTCGCCACCGCCACTGGTCTCCACCACCACTCGTCGCCACCACCCGCCGCTGATCACCAAAGTTGCAGCGCCGTTCGACACCACCGCCATCCAAGCAAACTGTGAAAATTAGATTTCTGCTCTCTCTATATATTTCGGTGTGTAAATGTCGAAATACGTCATATTTTTCGACAAGCTAAAGTCGCAAAAAATGATTATTTCGACATTAGTTTGTCGAAACTTATGCTGTCAAATTAAAATTTTTCCTAAGTATTTACTTCGGTATCCAAACATCGAAATAATGTATGAAATTCGACATTAGTTTATCGGAAATCGTAATGCATTTCGACATTAGGTTGTCGAAACGTATGCTATCAAAATATGAAATTTTCAAAGTATCTATTTCGGTGTCCATATGTCAAATATGTGCACATATTTCGGTGTGTGAATGTCGAAAATATAATCGTTTTTCAGGGTGTGAATGTTGAAATTCTGGGTTATTTTTTCCAGTCGAGTTTTTAGTATTGAAATGGACTTCTTTCATATATCCTTTGATTTACAAGGAAACAGTGAGGAAAAAGAAGGAAGTGGTGATGGCGGGGGTTGAACGAAGGAGGTGGAAGGAGGTGGGGTATGACTGGTGGCGGTGGGTGGCGGCCATGGCTGACAAGGGGGTAAAGGGGGAAGGGGGAGGAACGGAGAAGAAGAAGGAGGAATTTTTTAGGGGCATTTCAGTCTTTCCACCGTAATGAAAATTGAGGTGTTTTTTGTGGATTGTATGAAGTAAATTATGGGTTACAAATAGAATCACCCGTCAATTATAACCCATAACATTTGCTAGAATGAGCGTGGCTTTACCTAAAGAATTCCTATCCTAGGGCATAAATATGGAAGGCCCATCTCCACTTCTGAGTGCAGAAGCAGAAGTTGCTATATTTGCGACCTTCTAGGCTCCTGAATCATGAATAAGAAGAAAGCACGGGGATCTTAAGGGTGACTTCCAATTAGTCGTTAATGCTGGTCCAAATCTCAAGGTCTCTCAATTAGTAGTATATGGGTTAGTAGCACACTCATAAGATATTTGCGTGGCTTGCTTGCCATGCATCATAATTGGAGGTTGGTTAGTTCGGTGGGAAATCAAACGCATTGGCTGCACATGAACTTGCAGGGCCGGTTTCATGGAAGTACATTCAAACTCAGGTTTGACGGCTCCGAGTTTTACTTCTCCATTTGCAACTGGGGGGTTATGGCCTATTAGAAACTCCTAAAATTGATGCTGGGTTTAACCCATTTCAACCAATGTTACCTGTTAGGTAATTCCATCTGAGGAATCGGTTTGGTTAGTCGGTTTCTGGGAATTAACTCTGAGATCTATTATCGTGACAGCCATTTGAGTATTGGCATCACCAATGTAAATATGAGGAGGAATTCAAGTTGATGCCCGACACCTGTTTGATAAATTACCCGAACGGAACATTTTTTCTTGAATGTTCTGGTTTCTGGGTATGTGAAGTCCAACATGATAAAGTAAGCGCGAAATGTATTTCATAGGATACCAAAATCAATGTTGTTAATTGAACTACTAGGTTTGTGGAGGACGGCTTGATTTCGGGGTGTAATCTCTCTTTTGGCAATTGTCGGAAGAAAATGTATATTCAATCCGTCCACCCATCAATTGCATAGCTATGTGCTTTACTTTACATTGGCAATTTTACATGCACAACAAGCATACATAATGCACTTAGCCAGTCAGGTCTTTAAGGACAATGGAGCTGTGATGATATGTAGCACGTTATGCATGCCAACCTAGTGCCCTCGACACAAAGGATTTGCCCTGCACAAACGACTGCATATGACCAAATTTTAGTGAATGTCCAATCACACCTGTTTGAGAGTTAATAGGGGTGGCTTCATAAATTGGAACAATGCATTGATTAGCACGTTATACATTTTAGACATAGGACTTGCACCCTCCACATAAATGATTTGTACTCATTCCAGGAAACAACCTGCACCTCCCATATGGCAAACATTTTCAGTGATTGGTGAATTACCAAAACATTTGAATATAGTTAAGGCCACCTTAGAAAACTTATATGAGTTTCGTGGTTAGACAAATTGAGTTGTAAATCAGACAATATTCACATGATATGGTTGAGACCCTTGTTGATTAGTTTCTTGTAGATGTGGTTGGTGAAATTATATCGTGCGGTTCTCTTTCGTGGTCCTCCAAATGCCTTATTTGTGACATGATCTGACCTTTAATTAACGATTAAAAATGTTTCTTCATTAAATTTTAGAGGACCTCAAGTTTTTATCTTAGAGACTTAAACTAGTTGACATGTAGATATCCACAACTGAGTCATGTATGTTCCTTTTCTTTAGGAAAGCAGTGGTTCAAGACATAGCGTTCTTAGCATAAGGAAAGCTATTTAAGTGAAAAGTAGCGGATAGGGAAGATGTTACTCTGTACGAAAGTCAACACGAAACCTGTGGTTGGAGGGAATAAAGGAAAGACAATGGCAATAATGACTATATATTTTGACATGTTATACACATCCCCATTTCATAGGCATCAATTAGGACACATATCGAGATGAAATACATGTCAACCAAACCACGTTTGATACCTCTGACAAATTTACTGGAATTCATTTTCTTTACTCTATTGTACACCAGTTGTTATGCGTATGCAATGAAGCAGGGTTACCACAAGTGCGTTTATGATTCGGTTGCAGGTGTCTTTGTAGTCTTTCGAGTTGAAACATAGGGTAATACGTAGAGGTGGCAAACGGGCGGGTTTGGGTGGGTTGATAGGGGTTGTGGGTTGAATATGGGTGGGTTCGATATGGGTCAATAATAGTTGGGTCAAATATGGGTAAGTGAAACCCAACCTGACCCATTTAACCTTTTTTTCTCCTTTTTCCAAGGGTGATTGTGAAGGAATAGTGACTGGTGGGACTCCCGAGAGAGAGAGAGAGAGAGAGAGAGAATGAAAATCTAAATTCTTTTTAAACTCCTCCCTTGTTTTAATTTCACAGACATTAAAACAAAAAATCTATTGCACGAAAATAGAGAACAGTGAGAAAAAAAATCTGTTAGTGCAAGATTCATCTAATGTACGTGAAATATCTGTTATTTTCCTGTAGCAAAAAATTCAATTGTTAAAAGTTTAATTTTTTTTTACATATCCATTTTTATTTCCACTTTCTTTTAATTGGATGATTAATTGCGGTGAGAAAATATAGGAGTACTAATTATAAACGTGCGAGTCACATGTGTGACGGCGAATTAGTCAAGCGGTGGAGTAGATTGGAAATAATCCAGCTTTATTCGCTCATGAGAGTAGATTCTCCCTTTACCGTGAAAGAATAAATATAGACGTGTGTATATAGGAGAGAGAGAGAGAGAGAGAGAGAGGTAAAAAGCGGGATCCCACGCAGGGGAGGGAGGGGTTGGGGTCTAACCCATTTTCAACCCATCTAAACCCATGTAAATATGGGTTGATATGGGTTGAACCCATATCAACCCATGATACAATATGGGTGGGTTTGGGCTGATTATAATTGGGTGAGTTTGGGCTGGTCCATTTAAATGGGTTCAAATTGCCACCTCTAGTAATACTTATGCAAAATGGCTGAGGCTTTTGGAGATTATGTGTGTAATTTGATACGTGGAGATAGGACAATGGACTAGACAGATGCAAATTAGTCACATGGAACTAATACTAAAAGTTAGAAAGTACTGTATGTTTGACACTTTGATATCTTAATTATTGTTAGCATCTCTACTAGTTTATCATCATTTCCTTGTATATTCACCGAATATATTAATTGTCAATGGATTGTGTTCATATAATTGTTGTTATTACCTTACCGGGCACCTGGATTCGCGTGAGGTTCGGAAAAGCCAACAAAATCTACCCCTTAAAAGAAGGATAATGACGGAAAGAAAGAAGGCAAGTAGCAAGGGGCAATTTAGTAGTTTCACCATAATGAATGATATCCATTGTGTTGCCCTAGATGTACCTCCTATATATACCTAACTTTGTTTGAAGGCGGCTATATGCCTCACAGAACAGTCGTTGTTTGACAACGATGGACAGTTTGATCAACGAAGGAGATGAAGATGACGAAGAAATGGAGGTGTTCATGTCTTTTGAGAATCGGATTAGTGATTTACCAGACTACAAGGTTTGATGACGACTTTTCTCTTGGAAAAGGGTTAATCTTTTTGCTTTTGCGTTAAGATCTAAGTCCTTCACCTTTAGTTTTTATCTAGCTGCATTGTATTTGGCTGAATAACACTCTTAATCTATAATGGATTGATATTTGGATTTCTGTGACTCAAGTTTTCCTTTTGTATGCATCTAGGGTTATATGATTGTGGTCAGCTCTTTATCATCATCATCTATATGCTTCGTTCAAAAGTACATGTTTTTCTTGTTCTTTCATCAACTGATTGGCCGGTTCTCATGGTGGTCTTTTGGCCATGTGACCAAATGTTATCGATGTCCTCGATACTTTTTCTTTTAATTTATTCCAGATGTATGCATCTACTCATTTTACGAAGTGATCTTTTCCGTTAGTCCTCCCTTCCCTATATGGCATAGATATTCCTTACTATGCTCCTAATGAATTCAGCATCGTTGTCTCTACAGTTTCATTCACTTGTACCAGGTGAACTTTTTCTAGGCTTTGGTTGGCATTTGTTTACTACATACATAAATTTTGCCAGGACTCTTTTACTTGTGTCTTTGAAGGATTTCATGACCAATGGCTCCTAATCAATGAATAAGTTCTCAAGGTGTAGGGAGACTGAAGCTTATGATTGCTTTGTACATTCTGATTATTAGTATAATTACTAAGGGATTTTTGACTGTCATGGGGGTAGCAGGTATTGCATCTCCCATTTTGATTTGATGTGTTGGATAGCATCCATTTTCCTAATCTCTTTTCACTTTCTCTTCCTATTTAGCTTCCTTTTGCTGTTTGTTGTGGGCTAGCTTGGATGGACTTGGGCGTTGTTGGTTGCGGAGTGTGTCTAGTCACTTTCATTTAAGTTGGATAGTTGTTTTACGTGTATACTGTTAGGAATTGATTGACAACCCACTACTGGGTTTTGGGATTGGTTAGTTTGTGCATATGTTAAAATATAAGGTTACAAACTGGTAGGAATTAATTGACAAAACCTACTTGAAGATATAGCGATTCTTTGACGTGTGTACTTTTTTTCTTTTTCTTTTTTGGGTACTTAAAAAATTGATTGGTTAGTCTGCGTATTTGTACTTCTTTCGCTCCTGTTTCGTCCTCCTCTAAACCTTTTCTCTAATGGTTTGTACTTTATAGAATGTTTTGGGTCCAGATCCTACCTCTATAATCTATTAATTTAATTGGTTGACAAAACTCCCAAGTAGATTTTTGATTGCGTTGTGTGTGTTTAACATGCACTCGTGTGGTAAGTTCTTTTATTCTACATTCCACTTCTTTCTTTCTTTCCGTCCTCCGACTCTTCCCTCTTTTCCAATGTAACTTTGAAAACTTCTTCTTAGAACCCGAGAAGATGACGCGTCCATGTTGGTTTGATGCTTGTTAGTCCTTCTCATCAAGACTTCCATCATAAGATCTGAGTTGCCTTTCTTTGTTAGCTTCATAATAGTAAATCTTTGTATGTGTAGCTCTCCACATATAAAAAGTAATATTATCTGCTGCACATTTCTTCCACGTGTTGTTTCGTGCTGTCTCAGCATTTAGAACATTACATGGAGAATCTTAGACAATATTGTTTATTTCTGTATCTTTGTAATTGTTTTATTTCTCTGTGTTCTTTTGTTAGGGAAAGGATGTCGGCAAAGAGTTGTTGATCGTTTTAGTAAATTTGTCCTTGTAAATCAATCTTTTCAAAATTGCAAATCTTGCTTATATTTATTAAAGAATGGTTTTAAGGTCCATTATACACTTTTGTAATAGGCCCAGTCCACCTCACCTTTTCAAAAAGTCTCGTGTTCACTGCAGTGAAATTTGTAAAGCCTTAGGTCCACTTTTATTTTTATGAAGAAAAAGGCCCTTTCATGTTTCATTCTCTCTCTTTTTTTTTTTTTTTTTTGTTACCGACTAAAAAGAGAGGGAGAGAGAGATGGAGAGATCGATTGCGATCGCCAGTGCTACCTTCTTCTCTGGCAATACACCGTTCTTTTCTCGCTCAGAACTGAACCAGGTGTCAGCGCCTCTCTCCCCCATCTGCAGCAGTCTCGCCAATGGCCGCCTTCTTCGCCAATATCTAGCAACAAATATAGCTGTAAATGTGTTCCATTTTTTTATTTTTTTTATTTTGTGCGTGTTCCAAATATAGCTATATTATTATCTAACAATTTCCTGTAAAGTGAAATGAGAGTAGACAAATGAAAGAAATTAAGTGCAGATTTTTACCTCTTAAGTCTAGAAAAGAGGTATCTAATTACCATTAAGGTAAGTCTCTTTTTTTAATTACCATTAAGGTATGCCACTCTTTTTTGGAATTTAGGCACTTAGGATATCATATGGTTTCTTAGGGTTTTCAAAGTTTAGGCATCATATGGTTTTGAGGGTTTAGGCACTTTCATTAGGGTACCCTAGGGTTTAGTTGTAGGCACTTTCATTAGGATACCGTAGGGTTTAGGTTTAGCCACTTTCATTAGGGTTTTAGTGATTTAGGCATTTTCATAAGGTACCCCAGGGTTGTAGGCAATTTTATAGGGTACCCTAGGGTTTAGGTTTAGGCATTTTCATAGGGTACTCTAAGATTTAGGCACTTTCATACGGTTTGACGAGTTGAGGAGAGAGAGAGATTATGCCCATGTGGAGTGTGTGTGTGTGTGTGTGTGTGTGTGGG
>JAXBDA010004867.1:0-26910 GCA_036023075.1 Gaultheria prostrata
CCCCCCACACACACACACACACAAAAAGCCCTAGCCAATGGCAATCTATTTCTCTCTTCCTAAAAAAAAAAAACCAAAACAAAGCCCTAGCTAATAATTAAAGCGTAGTGATTTCAACATCGGAATGCCATCCCCTCCGGCCAACTTCCAGTCGGTAGGTACTTATGTTGCAGCGTTTACCACTTATTTTGCAGTTAGCTGATTCAAGGAAAGAGCTGAATCAGAATACTATCATTTGCTTGCGAGTAAACAGAGAAATCCGCCCCACTACACTCCATTTTCCCAGTGCAGAGGCTATTCCTGTGAAATGAACGCAGGCAATATAGGCATACCGAATGGCTATTCCTGTGAAATGAACGCGGGCAATATAGGCATACCGAATGCCGGTTCTAGCGAGCCTGTAGTTGTTGTTGGCGGACTAGTGGTGGTTGTGCTGAACGCCGGTGATTGGGTGGGTGCGGCGGCTATGTCTAGGTCTCTTTTTTGTGTAGGGTTTGGGCCTTTCTTCTTTGGGCTTCATTGTATTATCTGGGCTTGGGCCTGTGTGATAGTATAATATTAATTTTTGCTATTTTAATTTCTTCAATCCGTTCCTTCTTTCCCATCTTGAATCTTGATATACCTTTGTCAAGATGTCTCTAATAAACTTGTTGCTGATTAAAAACAAAATAAAATAGGCATACCAAATTTAAGCTGCAAACAGCCAAATAATTTCTGCGATGATATATTTTGGTTGGAAGAATTTTTTCATGGACTTTGTGGGACAGCATTTTTAATGTTGGAATCGCAATGGAAAGAAAGAAAGAAAGAAAAGGAAAACAAATGCATACTACCAAAAGTTGATTAAAAAGACAGTATTGGCAGTTGCTGTCAATATACCTCTTCTAGGAAGGGTTTGAACAGGACAAGAACATCAAGTTTTCAACATCAAAAGATATCCCATACAGCTTCCAAAGACAAATGAAGTCAAATTCAACTTCTCAAAATCATAAATAACAATACCAGACTGTACAAATTCACCAAAGATGTACAAAGGGTCATCGCAAATCAGCCATTTTGGGAATTCTGGAAAACACATTTAAATGACCAAGTAGAAAGGCTTACCAACATAAGGACCATCACTCTTCCTCCTCTTCCCCGTCATCCGGCAACCCAGACTCATCTCCAATTCCTTCTAGTAACTCATCAACATCCACCCCCAACTCCATCAACCTCGCGCTCAGCTTCTCCACCTTGCTCTGCTCTTGCCCTAAGCATACAAGTAAATCATTCAATTCCGTCTCACTCTCCTTTTGTGCTTCTTCCCTTGCTTCCGCCTTTATAGCATCGATATCAGGAATAGGAGTGGCCCCGCCACTCTTTAAGGCTTTAACTTCCTTCTCCAGATGGAAGTTTGCCTGTTCAAGACTGTTGTAAGCATCAGACAAGCTCTTCAAATCGGCTTCAATCTTTGTGGCCAAATTTCGGTACATTGTGGCCTCCGACTCGAACTTTGTTTTCTCCGCCTTGAGCGTCTCTAACCGTAGAGAGGCCTCTTGAAGATCTCTACGAAGTGTCTCAATGTGGACTCTTTCTGCGCCTCCGCTAGGTCTATGCTCAAGTCGGGATGAACCTCCGCCTCCCATCTTGGCCAGGTCTTCAGCCAAAGTTGCATTTCGACTAAGAAGGTCCTTTTGGAGTGAGAGAAAAACCCAAAAAATAAATAACTAAATCATACAAAGAAAAGAGAGCATGATTTTAGCGGACTCTAGTCAAGCATATATCGTTATAATCTTTAACTTGCACACAGCTATTGCTATGGCTCTTGGCCAAAAGATAAACTAGTTTGGACGAACTAGATGGCCACTCTTATCTGAAATTTATCTCAATAATTTTGGTTTCAGGGTATTCTGAAACCCAACACCAACATCACAAGATAAAAATAAGTGGTCAAGGACCCTCTGCTGACACAAACAGAGCAATGTGTGCCGTCTACTCCAAGTATTAATTACTTTTTTGGGTCTTCAGTTGGACTCTCTAGTCGCATTAAGTTGCATCATATTGATACCGGAGCATTAAACAAGCTACATAACCCTAGGCTCTACTCTGATCTTTTGAAAGTAATAGTTTTGCCATGAAGTATGAAAACAGAGATACGTGAATACAAAAATAAAGAGACTATCCACGCAACCAACCTGTATCTCAGAACACTGCTTTTCGACAAACGACTTCAGCCGTTTGACATATTCCCCATCAGTTTCCCCACCCTTTTGTTCCATTTCTGCTGGCACCACTGCCACCTTGCTCTTTGGTTGACTATAGACATCTACAATGCTATCTCTAATATCTGCCTCCAAATTCCTAATGAAGTTCACAAACTGACTATCGAACAGAGGGGGAAGCATTGGGTGATCTTCGTTCTTCGGATCACTTGCCTGATTATCATCAACGTCCTCAATCTCTTCCATGCTAGCAGCTGTAGATCTTGTCAATGGTTTGATGGGCTGAGCTGGTTTAGCAGAAGAAAAAAGAGTGCTTTTCTGCATCTCCTCGAACTTCAAAAAGTATGATGTTAGTCCCACTTTCTGACTAATGGCATCAACTATGGCATAAGCATCTTTTCCAGTTTCAATGGATTTATTATAAATAACACATTCTCCCAAGAGTACCGCAGCCAGCCCCCTTATGCATGCAGTTGTTATTGGATTTGCTACCGACTCCAGCAGATATGTAAGATGAGGACGTGAATCAAGGAAGCAATGGACTGCACTAGGGCAATCTGATAGCCAAGTGATTAGCAGTTTCAAAACAATGGGTTGAACATACGTATTCCCCGTTGTACTTGATTTTGCATCTTTGCTTTTCATGGAAGAAGCGAGAGCCATGTATTTCACCATACGGTGCAGCAATGGCTCTGGGGATCCTAAAGATGGTGTAGGTGCCTCCAGTTCAATACGTAAAACCTGCAGCAAAGGCAGAAGGTAAACCATAAAGCCCCAAAATGCTGCTCCCTCCATGACCATATCTTTGTCCTCTGAGTCATGTCCTTTAAATGGTTCAACAAATCAGGTATTTTCACAGAAAGGTTTCAAGATTTTTTCTACCAACCAAAAGATTTCATCAGTTCTTGTAGACAGTTTTCAAACTCATCTAAAACAAAACCAAAAAAGAGCAAATATAAAAGATGTATCAAGATGCCCAGAGCAGTGAAAATGGACTACCAAATGGAGACAGAGGGAGCATAATGCTCAAGTTATTCCTTAAAGCAGTTGTTCTCCCAATTTAGTAGCCTAATAAGAATAAAAGGAATAACGTTTGGAAATAAAGGGGAGATGAGATTGCACACCCTCTCCTTGCACTGGATATTGTCCTTCAGTATGTGAGAAAGCACACTAGCAGCTCTGCAACAAGTCTGCACATCAAAAAATAGTAGGAAGTCCATAAACAAAATAGCTACAAGAAGCAAAACTAACGATATGGTGTGGTAAAGAAAGAATTTGATCAGCCCAAATGTAAATCAGTGAGGTGGGCCAAATGAACTTGATCAGCCCAAATGTATATCAGTGAGGTGGGCCAAATAATTCAATTAAAAAGACTGATGATGTCCATTGTAAATGACAAACGAAATGAAGACAATGTGTACCTCGAGATCGCCATCATTTTCACTCAAAGTAAGACCCTGCAACAGCATGCTGCCACAAACATAACGTTGGAAACATTAATCATTAGAAGCAGCAAGTCCAAGCTAAAGTCTTTCAAAAACTCCCGAAGATGCACGTATCATGGAAACAAGGCCAACCAAGAAGTACGTTGTAAATAAAATATTCGTACTGACCAAAAAGTTGGGTCAAAGTCCAGTACTTGATTCAAAGAGGACAAACAGACCTTCCAAATGACATGTTCACATCCTCCTCGGGTGGAGCATGAGCCATTGACATCGGTTGAGGGATTAATGTAGAAACTAACATTGCTTGACCATCTGGGTTTTTCTGCTTCAAATAAGGAGGTCCAACCATATAAACATAATTCATGACAGATACCAACTAAAATGATAAAGAAAGAAAGAAATACTACAATATCAGGATGTAATTGTCTAAATAGTGAACAAAGTGTAACCATAAGGAAAAGGGAAATCCACCACACTAACCTCACAAAAGCACTTAAAAACGTAGTCAGCTGCTACAAACTCCTGCATGCTAGAAGTGCGCAAGATGATTCGAAGGATGGAATTCAGTGCTGGCTCTAATTGTGGCTCCTCACCAAGAACTTTACTCGCAAGGGCATCGAGATTCTTAGGATGACTGGCAATCAGATCACCAATGCATCTAAGTGCCTGGCAGAAGTAAAAGCATCCCATGCGTGTTAGAAATCTTGGAAAAATTAATATACCCGGCTTGGCACACTTACTAAGCTGGGGATGCACCAGGAAGGTTATTTGAGAAGGAAATGCTTAATTTCTCATTTCATGAAATGATGTTGACATATAACTCATCTAAATTGCAAATAAGATGAACGTTCAAAACATAATGAACTCTTTCATAAGTGATATCAGGCGTATGAGTCATAAATAAGACATTTTCTACCAAGTAGGAAATAACATTTTCTCTGCTCCACGAAACATACGCCACCCAAGTAACCCCGACAGGAAAAAAAAAAGGGGGTTAGGTAGCAACAAAACAAGGTTAGGTGATGGATGCTGGTTCAGTACCTCAGTTTACCATTAGTGGCAAAGCTTCTACATATGCACTAATATCAAAAGGAAATTTCATGAAACTAGAGACCAGCACATATCACACAGGTAACAATAACATAAATCCCATAATTGCCTTTTGTTTCTCAAATATCACACCAACGTTCCTAGGAACAACATTCACCATCTTAAAGGAAGGTATGCAATACATACACTGTTTACTTTGTGGGACCACACCTAGCTGTATACAAGTCACTTGTACTACTCAACTGGAATGTTGTCAAAAGCTATATCCAAATCCATGATTGTCCGCCTAATCTCTTCTAACCTATCCCTTTTCCACAACCAGAAAAGAAGAGTATAGGACATATGTAATCTTCAGAGAGATTGTATTTACTGCCACTGAAATGCTTTCCAGAATGTGTAAAAGACAAGATGCAAATAAAATCGCCAGTTTTACAATCTTTTAAAACAGTGGCAGTTCAGATTGCACTATGTGCGTTGCAAATAGTCAAGTGTTATTAATGCTGATGATAATCAGCATCCAATATAATTTTCCTATATGTCATCAGAGTAAGTTCTTAATGGTCGTGCACAAACAGAGATATGTTATTAATCCCATTAAAAAGCAAACATCTTACCGTACATCGCACAGCAACAGGAGCCCATTGACTTTCTACTCCTAACATTAGAAGATGGTCCAAAACCTTTTTCTACAACCAATGGAAAAGAGCAGTAAGATATATAGCATCAAGTTACAAAGGTCTTTTTTCCCAAGGTATTCACAAAAGAATAAGAAAGTTGAAACAAACCTGAACCAAGACTGTTTTATTGGTCAACCTATTGGTGTCTTTCGCAGGATCAGTTTCTGGACCTCCCATTATCAGCAAATTGATGGTCTCCAAAGCACTGAGTAGATTGATTGTCTACTGGCATGACCAGAACAACAGAAAATGACCAGTAAGGCTTGTGTGACAACACCTATATGTGTCTCTTTCCACATATACAACAGTTGAACTATGGGAAGCGAACAAAGTCATCGACCTACGCGTGTCTAACCTTTTGTTGGGTGAAACTGTAGCTACTTCCTCTTAGCTTTAGAATTGATATCAAAGGATCAAAGCCCATAGTCTCCCTTAACAATATCTACACCAACGCTATAATGTGGTTAATAGTGAGGATAGAAATGCACATGCGAAATAATAACAAAGGGCAACCAACCTGATTAGAGGCATTGTTATGAATGAGATTGTTCAACAATTGAAGACAGTCCTGCATGGTAATAATCATGTTAGTAACGCGTTCAAATGCACATGGCACAGGACATCGTGCATAAACTTCAAAATTGAATCTAATAGAAGGTCATGCATTAAGAAAAGGCTTATAAGCAAAATAGCTAAAAAAATGGAAGAAAACTCAGAACACTGAAGATGAATACATTATATACGGAATACGGTAAATCACCTGCACAACCACACCACCATCTGAACCTCCTTCCTCTTTAATAATACTAAATATCTTCTCGAAAGCACCTTCGAAGACCACAATCTTTTGAATTTCCTGCAATTGAAAATACTTATTCGTTCAGTTATTAGGGAAACAAAAACCAAGACTTTGATAACAGATGTAGAAAGGAAAAATGACCAAGAGGTGAAAAAGTTCACCTCCGCTTGATGAGTCAAGTAAGTCAGAAGCAACAAGGCCTCATTCCGTATAACCTGTAAGCCACAGATTTTCCAGGATCTAACGATATAAGGAACAGCACAAACGCCCCAAAGAATTTCACCAATTTGACAGTTTCCTTCCCAGCAAAATTTTCAGTTATAAAGACATGTTTCATACAAGAGGAACCTTGTTGTGGGAATATGGAAAGGAAATTCAGTACGCTCCTGGACACTTCTATTTACTCTTCTGAATTTTTAGTATTGTCTATTTACTTTCCAAATAAGCAGGTTTTTATCAAGGTTATTAAAACAAGAATACATCAATTTCAAGCATTTAGAGAACTACTTAGATACCTCACGATCCATGAGCATGTCCATAAGCCGAGTTAATCCACGAGGAATAGTTAGAATGGCTTCCTGTAACCTGATAAGGAACTCAGCAAATAATTCCCCCCAAGAAAATCCAGTCATGTTAAAAATAAAAAATTAGAAATGGAGAGCATGGATCCAAAGAAAAAGTACCTATTTGGAGAATTCGTAAGAAGAGCTGTCAATAGTTGAAGTGTGTAATATCGTACATAAAAGTCCTCCTCCAACTGGCAAATTATAAATTCAACAAATTTTCAAGCAATGCACAAAATGAAGCGAATTCCATTGATCAATTGTTCAATGCATTCCTATTTTAGTTGTGGAACTCTCACCAACAGACTTAGAAGAAGGGAAATGCTTTCCGATTCTCTAGAAAGCATATCGGTGTTCATTAAAGCAGGTTGAACCTCATTTTTCTGCCCCTTTGCATGGTCAATTGGAGTCAAGGCACTCACAATAGTTTCTAGAGCACCACGAACCTTCAAGCATCCAAGGCATGGAAACAGTAGCATTAATTTATAACAAGTGGGGAGACAGTACATGAAGAGAAGATAATAGACAACAATAGCATATTGGAAAGCCTAAACTATTTTGCATCAACCATGAATGTCAGATAAAACTGGACATCTATATTCAAATAGATGTACTTAAAGTTCTCTAGAAAAAACCCCTATTCTCAAGGTTTTAGTCTTCAATGTAGAAACTGAACATGCTAACGGAAAAAACACTAAATCTACTAAGATCAGTGGTTTCAGAACCCCAAAGGCAGCCCCTGCAGCATCTCTCCCTCTCCTACAATCTCTCGCACAGACATCAAGAAAGGCAAGAATTTTTCCATTTAATTTGTCTGTAATTCCTTGCAACTTGCAAGATAGGAATATTTTTCCCATCCTGAAGCATCAGTCCTTTTCCCTATAAACTATTTAAAGCATATACAACCATGTCACTAGTCAGCCACCATTTTTTCAGGACAATGAAAAACGGCATTTCACCATTTCCGTACAAAGCCAAAATACACAATTGACCTAGAAATAAATAGACCATGGGGCAAAGCTTTCAAACCATTTCAACATCGTCGCGCTCTTCCTTCAAGACGCTCAAAAGTACCGGAAAGCCTGAAAGAGAAGTGAAGTAGATAGTAATAATGCTCCAAAAATGACACCACTCTATCCAACTAAAGATAAGTACTAACCCATTGCCCCAAAAGCTAGTTGGGCAGCACGACTTTCTGCTACAACAGATTGAAGTTCAGCAATAGCTGCCCTTCTATCCTCTGCTATAACGCCATTACTTATGCGGTCAAGCAGCCTTTCAACATAGCTATCAAAACAAACCATAAGTAGATTAATTGCAAAAGCAGATAAATTTGGCAAGAAAAGGAAAACAAAACGGAGAGAAATAAAAGCATTCATATGATTAAAGGAAGAACAGTGCATCACCTTCCAAAAAAGAAAAAAGAAAAAGAAAAGAAATAACAGAAATTCTCAACAAGGTGAAGCAAGACATATGACAAATGAAGGACTTAAGGTTGATTCCAGATAACAATGAAGTCGAAACATTATTGGAAAAAAATAAATAAATGAATGACCTGTAAAAGTTTCTTGCTTCATCATTAAGTACATAATTCAAGATACCATGGACAATTACGCCCACTGGAACACAAAAATAAATTGTACATTTTCATACTTTCTTTTGGTTTGCTCACAAAAAGGAACCACCATAAATCGTTGCTAAGACGTGCTGTAAGTTAAATTTCCAACCCCCTCAGCTTTCAAAAGACTAAAGTCTTTGATAAACTTTACTTTTAAACCTCGTCCAGACCCCGCAGTACACACCGGGTGACAATCTTTTTTACCACCTCAGTTTATGGAGAATCAGAATTATGCACAACATTGCATTTTCAACTCAGGTGTCTGGGCTAGCATATGCACGCCCGACTAATCCCGGGGACCTTCCCACCGTCCATTAGCTGGGGACCAATTAAACCCCCGTATGGACTGCCCCCAAACGAATTGGTAGCACCAGGACAACCGGTTACCGTATAACATTGCATGCCATCTACAATACATAAATTCTCAACTACAATAATGGTTATGATTCTTACGAACATTAAACAAATATTTTTACCTATCTTCACTCGAAGCAGAATTCTCATTTCCAAATACAAGCCCTACAACTCCCTGTACACGGTTCTGATAGCCAATCACATGAAAGCATCGGATTAATAAAAACTGGCACTTTTCAACAGAATCAAAAATCAAAATTGAACTACGATAAAGTTGAAATACCTTGTATCCCGACATCAAATCCATCTCTTCTTCTTTGGTTTTTTTTTTCCCCCCGATCAAACTAAAGTTTCTTCCGTGGAAAAACCTCGGATTGGTAATGAATAACAGCCTGAACGAAGCAATTTGATCGAAATTAGGTCTATTTGGTTGGAAGAAGAATCAAAATCAGTTCTTTGAAACATTCACTGAAACAAAAACAACGCAATTTGTTTATACACATTTCGCATCTTAAGTGGAAATTAAGATAATGATTACGTGGGATCAGATAGAATAGGATAACTTAAGCCCTAATTGACGGAATTTACCTGATTCAGAGAGAGAGAGCGAGGAGCAGGAGAGAGAATTCGAGTGTGATTTGGGTCGAAAAGGGTTTTGTTTCAGTGGAGAGACGCCATTGACAACACATGGGTTACGAAATCCTTGGTTTCGGGTTAACCCGGGTTACCATGTCTGAGAGAGTTTTGGCAGACCTTATTTTTGTTACATACGTATGTTTTTTGCGTGTGTTTTTCATTCTAAAATTTGTATGCATAAATAATAAAAGTTCACAAAATAACAATTACAATTTTACCAACATCTGCTATCTATGAGGAAATTGAAAAATAATTGATGTAACCTATGGGATCTAGTTTTAAGGTTAAAAATATAAGAATAAAAATAAAATTTTATGCATAACAAATTTCCAAGGCGGATATCGGGGTAGGGGTGATGTCTAACCTAACTCTATCCTAAACCGTTCGGGTTTTTTCAATTCTCCCCCTACCCCAACCCTATACCCGAAAAAATTAATAAATATCCACCCCGATCGGGGCGGGGCGGGTTGAATTCATCCTAGCTCGATTCTCCTAATTTTTTGGTGTATTGACTTTGTTTTCGGGTATTTTCTACTTTTCGTAATTTTGTGTTTAATTTTTCATCATTCTTTTGGGATTAATCATTCGTATTGATGAGATGAATCATAAAAGTATAAAAATATGTGAGCCAAAGACGAAATTTTTTCATCACATAAGATGATACTCTAGACAAAATATATAACGAGAATCTAACGACAATTCCAAAAAGAAGAACAAAATACGTAATAAACTTCAACTCATCTTTGGAAATTTGAATTAATTTTAGTAAAAGTAATAAATCCAGATTTGATACTTAATAGGTAACATGAAAACTGTTTAGTTTGTTCAACTTAGGAAAGTAAAAATGTGAGACAGCCTCAAAAAGAGTCTACACTAATTGGTGCTTCCCTTTATAAATAGAGACCGTACTAATTTACTCTAAGAAGAAGAAGAAGAAAAAAAAAAAAACTAACGTTTTGCCCGTTTATGCAATGGAAAAATTATGCAAGGGAGTATCTTTTGAATGCCAACCTTTTTTTTTTTTTTTTTACCACAAGAAACATTTTTCTCACCTTGTACGTGAATAAACTTCAACTCAACCAAATGTTTGTAACTTAGCAGTTATCTCCTGGTTCTCTCACAAGAAAGACCAGGGTTCGAGCCTCGGCAGAGGCGTTTGAGATTTAGGACTACGGATAGCTTCTAGACACCTTTGAATTAACTCACTAACTTTTTCGCTAACCCCCCACTGATGTATATCGAATGGAAAAAAAAAAATAACTTCAACTCATCTTTGGTTGGCTTTTTCTTTTTCTTTGTACATGTCACATTACACCTATACAACTACAAACACATACATTTTTGTAAAAACTTAGCATTGAGCCCACGCGTACGCATACTACTTATTGTGCCATATACGTATATTGAGCGTGCATCATGTTAATCTTGCCCGAGCGTCGCAGGGGCTCAACGGTAGTTAAGAATGAAATGAGAGGGAAAGTTTAGAAAAATGTCTGGGTCCAAAGAGCATTAATGGACCTTAATAAAGCCTGATACAAGCATGAGAGAGCGGCCCGAATATGATTGGGCCGAATAAAATGTCCAATCTTAACCCATAACATCAATGGGGCTAAGCTAATCCGTTGTAATGCCGATAATGTTGCGTTGCTTGAAAGTCCCACTCCAAACCAATGAAAACTACTGCAGGATTGGTTTTTTGAACATACGTCAATCTCATATGTCAAGAGCCCAAAGGCTAAACAACGTCCGAAATAAGTACAATAATTCCGAAAAAATACAGAAAAGAGTTACAACTACCAAAACTTTGACTTAAAGCGCGGCATAATCTGTAAAAAGTAAAAACAGAACCGAACTAAAGAGTCGAGACAAATTCTGTCGAAGCAAGCGAACCCCAACTCAGTGGCGGCTTCAGAAATTTTGGACAAGGTATTCAACATTTACCTTAACTCTCTACTAGCTCTACTAACTCGTACATACATACAAAATTTTCATATATTAGTGTTAATAATGGGGCCAAATGATGTAAAAATACTTATTATGTCACAAATTTTCTTGGCGAATTCTATGTTAGAGCATCCTCATCAGGGGAGGCAAATGCCCCTGATGGGTATTTTGTTGAGCCAAAAGAGAAAAAGAACCCCAAAATCAGCCTCAACAAATTTTTTGCAAATTGTAACTTTGCTACAGTAACCCGGTATTTAGGTAGAGTCACTATTCACTGGTTTAGGATTATTTTAATAATTTTTTTTTTCTCTCTCTCTCTCTTTAGTTAAAGTAGTGTTTTTTTGGGGAAGTGGGAGTAGAAAGAAAGAATAGTTTAATATAGTGAAGTTAGAATAGAGAGTCTGATTTTTTGAGTTTTTGAAAAAGTGACTTGCTAATTTGTAAAAGGTATTTTTGAGGTTAAATTTGGCCCAATTTTTGTTGAGGCTGATGAGGATGCTCTTATTGAGTCAACTAAAACTAAATTGGAGGATAAATGCGCTAATTTTTATAGTGGAAATTTGTGTGCCGAATATGTTCGCATGGATATTCATTTTTTTATATAGACAGAGTTGATTGTTGCTCAGAGAGAAGTCATAGAACGATATAGGGAACCCAAATGTCAAAGATAGTTTTGTGTCCTCTGAAGAGTATCGAGAATGGGTTAGAGATAATGGAAGAAACCCAAATGTTGGATTATAACAGGGAGACTTTGCAATATCCAAAGGTGCATCACTAATGGAGACTAATTGTTGTAAGAGAGTAGAGCAAGGGGCCCAAAATATTAGGGACACAAAGCTATCTGATTCTTTTGCTGAAGAGAATACCGATTTAATTGGTATCAACAAGGAAAAGGAGGAAACAAAATTTGATCAAGGTTTTTGGAATCTTTCAAAAGTAGGTTTTCTTAATGAAAAAGATGTGGAGGGCATCCAGTTATTTGTGGACCTCAATCCAACTAACGTTGTGAAGGTTGCTGGGAAAGTTAAATGGAAACAGAAAACGAAATCAGACATGTTGGGGTTTCCTAAATCCAGGAAGAAGGGTGGTCGAAAGAAAAAAATATGCGTTGTGTTCCGATCTGCGACTGCAGCTGCTGCTTTATCTGTTTCTTCTGAAGGCATCAACGGGTTTCACCTTGATTCGGCTCAGGCTACTCGGTCAATAAATAAGATTTTGGGCGAAGATTATTTGGGGTATGAAAATGAAGTCATAAGAAGTTTCTCTGATGAAAGTCAATGATGTTGTTTTGGAGTTTTTTTTTTCAGGTTTTCCTTGCTTCTTGTTTGATCCTTTTTGTTTTCAGTTGTGGTAGCTCTTTGGGCTTGGGTTGTCTTTCTTTTGGGCGTGCGCTTTGGGGCTTTTTTTCATTGGGGGTTTTGGTTGGTTTCTTGCCAGCCTCTGGTTGTTTTTTCCTTTTGGTTCCTTGCGGCAGGTGTCTTCGAAGGGAGAGGTGCCTTCTTTGTGGTAGACTCTTTCTCTTTTGCGATGCCTCGTGCCTGGGATCCTTTTAATCTTTGTAATTTGTTTCCAAAGATTAATAAAATCTTTTTTGCTGTTCAAAAAAATAGAACGATATCAATCCAATAAATACTTTTTTTCTTGATTTTCCTAATTTTGTAAAGAGTGTGCACTTTGTTTCAAACTGGTGTATTAAGGATTTTATTGTGAATTATCAGGATTGGTTAGTGTTTATAGTATAAATGTTTAAACAAAACCCTATATACATTTATCACATGTAACACTATAAAATACAAAAGGCTTTAGAGTGCACATTGACAATTTATAGGAAGACTTTATACTTTAGTTGGTTGTTTACATAAAATTAATTTGTGGGCTAACTTGTTGAGCTAGGTGTTTGAATATTTTTAAGTAGGGTGTTCAAATATTTGTGATTTGGGTGTTCAACAATGGCTATACTAAACTAAACCTAAAAATTTTATATGTATTTCTATACAAATTTTTTTCTTGAGGGTGTTCAAATGACCACCCAACCCCAAGGGTGGAGCCGCCTCTGCCCCAACTCATGATCATCACACTCGTTTAAATGAACTTTGGTTCAGCAGATGACTATGTGGTACTAAGGCCGGGTTTTCTATTTGCTAAAATGGAAAACTTATAAAATCAAGTGGGTGATTTTAGCAAATGAGAAAATCAGGTGTTAAAATACCCCCCTTTTTAACAAAGGAAAGTGGGTTTATTTTAGCGTCTGGTTTCCTCATTTGCTTAAATCACCCACTTAATTTTATGAGTTTCCCATTAGTTAAGAACAGTAATATTTCATGACGAATACGTAAATGAGCTATAATTATGATTTATATGTAGGTTAAATTCCACGGAGACCCCCTCATCTATGCCTTTTTTCCATGGAGACCCCCTAACGTTTGAAAGCATCCAGACAAACCCCCTCATCGATGCGAAATGCAAAAAACCCCTTACTCTATTAACGGAATGATGGAAATGACTATAATACCCTTTAAAAATCAACCACACTCACCCCCTCAAATTTTTTTTTTGAATAATGGTATTTCAAAAAACATTTTGAAAAAGAAAAGTTTGAAAAAAAATATTTTATAAAAAAAAAATTCGAAAACTTATTTTTTTATAAACATTTTTGGAAACTAGCTTTTTTTAATATGAAAAATGGTATTTATTTTAAGCATTTTGAAAAAAGGAAAGTTCCGTTAAAAAAAAAAAGAACAGATTTAAAAAAATAAAGTTTTGAAAAGCTTTTTCCAAAAAACAGATTATTAAAATTTCTGTTTTCGAAATTCTTTTCTTAGAAAATATTTTTTTCTTCAAAACTTTCCTTTTTCAAATTTTTTTTGGGCAGCAAGGTTGTGTTTTGTGTTTAGAAAAATATTTTAAATATGGAAAGAGAGAGATGGCCGTATGAGGGTAGTTTCGTCTAAAAAAATCGCTAATCTTCCACCTACTAATGGTATTGTAACAGAAGGGGTCACAGTGGCTAACGGTTATAGATGAGAGGGTCTGTCAGGACGCTTTTAAACGTTAGGGGGTTTCCATGGAAAAGATGTATAGATGAATGGGTCTCCATGGAATTTAACCTATATGTATGACCCTAGTAGTATCTGCTGCGTGTAAATCTAGGTGTCGGCATGGTAACAACTTCGATTCAAGTACATATATATAAGCCTACTGGTAGCAGTGGAGATCGGTATTCTGGTCAAACTATGTGAAATTGTAAATCTTCGTCTCAGGGTTTTTTTCTCTCGAGTTCGTTTTTTTTTGCTGAAAGAGTGTACAATTTCAACAAAAGAAATTGTATTAATTTTTATAAATGATAGCACGACGATTAAAAGGACCAAGACACACCTATACGAAAGAAGTTGATTGCTTATAACTTGAGAAAACATGAAAGTTGGTACAGAACCCACTTGGCAAAATTTGTCAGCTAGTGTTTTTTTTCGGGGTGTCCTGGGCCTATTTGCGCCCACCTCGGATTAATTTCTATAATCTCTCTCACCGTTTTTTCACGCGTACACGAGGTGAGGTGACCCAAAAGTTGCTAACAATGAGAATTGAATCTTGGATCTTAGGAGAGAGCAAAGTCCTAAGCCAAGACTAGGACGAACCCCTTTTTCCAGCCAGTTAGTTAACCAACTTCCAATTAGGGGAAATCATAAGAGATTAAACATATCAGCAGTGTTTCAATAAAGTTTTCACCGTCATTTATCGAACAAGATAAACTGAAAAGTTCGTTAATTGATCCATCAAGCTTTTCATGATTTTTTTTTCTCCCAAAACTAGGTGTCCGGGTCAATTAATTTGTGCCCATTTCAACTAATTTTGAAGGATTAATCACTTTGTTTACTAACGAACCCAATTTAAAGTCAAATCAAATCTCGGAAGGACACACAAATAGGGACGGAGCCAGAATTTTTGCATAGAGGGACGAATATATACAATCAAAAAATTTAAAATAAAGAGAGAGCGATTTGAATTTTTACCAACTCTAAAAAGTACATAATAACACCAATACATATAAAACTAAGCATGTTTCTTATATCAACTTAGATTGCAAAAGTATTAACGTTTATCTAATCCTATCTATTGAAATCAGTAAAGAGTTTTGGGCTTTCAAAATTTCAATCGGCCTTGGTTTTTAAAAGTGAGTGGAATGAACCTAATGCTACAATGTACTACGAGCAATAAAGATTAGATTTTGTTCCAGGTGTTTTTTTTGGCTTTTCACGGCTTTTTATATGATGTATTGTGAGAGAATGATCTGTTTTAGAAATTGAAATAAGCTGGCTTTTTGAATTTTTTTTTTAGTTAGTACAAATGGGGCCTAAGCAGAACTCCAATACTTATGGATTGAACCGGCCAATCGGTTGTGAGATTAAAATGTTATGGCGTGCTCGTATCAAACCCCAGATAGTCCTCAAAGTATCTAATGCCATTTATGCCAAATTTTTACAAAAAAGCAGGCAATAAAGGTACTTTTCCAACAGCATGCATGAAGCATTACCATCCCCATAGTTGAAGGATCCAAAAAGTGAGCAATTCTTTTAGTGGAGCTTGGAGAGGGTGGATTAGGGACCACAAACTAAAAGGAATAAAAAAAAAAGAAAAAAGATCATGATATTTTATTTTGTATTTTGTGATCATCAAAAGTCTTAATCTCCAACAACATTTATATGAGGACCTCCTAACTGATTGTGCAGCTCAATTTAATTGTCCCTTGACAAAAACAACAATCATAAAAAAATATCTAGCTATGTCTCCATGTGCTCCATGGGATTTGTGACCTCTTGGAGCCACAAATGATCCCATCAATTAGCTTGTTCTTAAAATTATTAGGTCATGAACGTTAGTTCGAGCGTTAACTTCCGGGCACTGAGAATAGTCAAGAAACGCGTAATGCATGCGACAAAAAAACGCGTAAAACATGCGACTCAGACCGCAATTATAGGTTTCATCTCACAATCAATCTGAGTTGTATTAATCCAATTCAAAAATATAAGCAATAACTAAATAGACTTGAGACTTAATTATCATGCTCGAAAGTCCTAATTAGTTGATGTGGGACAAACTCCAATATTTCCAGCACATATTACATTCAATTTGCAGGTAAAGAGATGAAAGACAATTCAATCTTCTTAGGAACAATACAATTAAACAAGGTATACATTTGTACACATATCAGAGATAAATAAGTTCAGACCAAAAGAGTCTCTCACTCAAAACCTCTCAATATGGAACTTCAACAAGTACCATGTTATTTATCCTGTATTTTTATTAATTTTGTAATGTCCTACATATATATAATGCTTGTCCACTTCGAAAAATCAAACTAACAAGTATGTAATTTGCTACAAATTAACCCTCGCATTCGATTAAAAGTAGTTTTAGCAAAGAAAATAAGGATATATAACATTTGAAATCGGCATATCCTCTTAAAAAGTTGAATTCCCGGCCCGTACAGGATAAGCAATATATGACCGGGGGAGTACTATTATATTAGTAAAACATAAACCAATGTGATTATCCACCAATGTGAGACAAATTACATCTCTCTCTCTCTCTCTCTCTCTCTCTCTCTCTCACACACACACACACACACACACACACATAAAGGGGTTGACAATAAGAAATATCTCAAAAAGATTAAAAAATTGAATTGGAGACCCTACCCAAAGGAGGAAATTATCTCTATATTCATATGCATCAATCACCTGGCAATTCCAATAATCAACCTAGGAGCAATCAAAATATTCTTCCAAGCGACGAAAGGCATGGAAAACTACCAACAACTATGCGGCAGTAACTTTCATTGTACACATATCTAAATTGACAAGTACTATAAGTCTATCTATGTATCAAGTACTTCATCTATACCCCCAATTTAATTTTCAACCATCACCATCCTTTTGATAAGAAACTCCGGCAGCCGTCACCGACGACACCTCTCCATCGATCTTTCTTCTCAATTTTTCCCGCGTAGGAAAGTGACTTACACAACATTTTTTTTTTCAGGTACGAAACTCATTCAGAATGACGCGGTAGTAATTTTTTCAATACGAGAAGGCCACAAAACGCCACATCATTCTGAATAAATATTTGTTACGAAAACTCTGCCTGATGCATTTTTTAAAAATACCTTTCTTTCTTTATCCAGCCAAGTCATGAAGCAATTGTGCACCCATCAAGTTTCTATAAGGCAAATTCTGTCCTTCACCATCCAAAATAGAGTACTGAACCGGTTGGCAATCTTCAATGTGATCTCTAGGGTAGAAAAGAGAACTCTGCGACGCGGGCGAAAATGCTAAGCTCACCCCACCCCCACCATGCTGTTGCAATCCAAGAGTCAATGACACACCACCACCACCACCGCTGCCAAAATTCTGATGGGCATTTTGGTCGTTATTATATGAAACAGCGCCTCGGTGTTGGTTATACGATGAGAAGTCCAATTCAATGGCACCAAATGTGTCCCCAACCCTACCAAAACTCAACTGCTGCGGCGGGTGGTGGTGGTGAGGTGGTGGATTTTGAGGGCTTTTGCTCATCATGTGGTTAGTGTCACTTTTTTCCGGGTTGTTGACAATGGAAGAGAGACACTCTGAATCCATCCGGACCAGTTGGTCCGGGGTCGGTTTCTTATCTTCGGTTCGGGTCATGGAATTTTGATTGGGCTGGATATTCATCTCATCTGATGAAGAGGCCCCCAAGCCCATATTGTTGTTTTCTTGCTCCTTTGTTTCTTCCAAGTACATTTCTTCCACCATGGGTTTCCATAGCCTCACTCTTGCATTAATGAACCAATTGGACACCTGAACAACCACAAATTAATTAATTGATTAATCATAACATAAACAAATGCAAAGCCTAATGGAGACAAATATGGATCTCTATTTAAAAAATGGGTAATCTAAAAAGTATATGCAATATAATATTGTGGATGTGGATCCTAGGAAGATACACTCCATTGAGAATGTAAAATATTTAGGTTGCAATCATAGTATAATAATGCCCAATTAAAAAGGAAAAGCGACTTTCGCACTCTCTTTTTTATCATATGTACCATCATTTTTTTTTTCCCATGTGAATTTACACTAATAACCTTTCATTTGTATACTTTTTCACACTGGAAGGGATACTGAATGAAGTTTATTTTGGATAATAGCGAGATATACTGATATACTCCATTGAGAACGCATAAATATTTGGGGTGTGATGAAAATACTAATAATACGGACAAGGGGTTGCTGCTGTGCAGCGGGTGCACAGCAGGTGCTGTGCACCATCCGAGCCGTCCGTTGCTCGGATGGACGGCCCAGATTTCACCTCGGCACCCTTGCATCCGAACCGTTGGTTGTTGTGCGTGCAAGATGAAATTTGGGCCGTCCATCCGAGCAACGGACGGCTCGGATGGCGCACAACACCTGCTGTGCATGGGGCTGCACAACAGCAACCCCAAATCCTAATAATACCCAATTAAAAAAAGAAAGTGACTTTCACACTCTTTTCTTTATTTTTCGGATATAATTTACAGATGATCAAGGGATACTGTGGTAAATTCACATAAATAAACACAAAAAGAGAGTGGAGCGTGTAAATCACTCAATTTTTTCTGGGAAAAAAAAAAAGCAGTGCTAAATACCCAGAAAACTAGAATGAGTAGCTCTGATTCACTTAGCAGAGCCACTTAGCTCATTCCAGTTTTCTGGGTAATTTCAAAACACTTAGCATTTCTTAAAAAAATAAAAAACAGTATAGGAAAATAGGATGGAGATGTGGACGTGCCTGGCTTCTTGAGAGGCCTGTTTGGCGGGCCAAAATGTGCTTATCGACATCACTTGGATACCTGCAGCAGAGTTTCGTGAAAACAAACTACTTGTTGAGAAATTTTGACATTTTGTTGTATTCTGCCAATGGTACTTTTACTGAAGCAGTTTAAGAATGAAGGATTAAAGTGGATGAGAGAGAGAAAGATGGGACCTATATGTAAGTTGCAACAGAGAATCAAATCCACACAAAATATAACACAAGAGTGGGGCTAAGGAAAACACAGCCATATATATATATATATATATATATATATATATATATTTTACTTGTACATTAATATATAAATGATTGAAACAATATGACACACAAATGAGTTTTGGAATCTAAATAATGGTGGTGGTGGGTTACAAAAAACCAAATAACTTTTTTGAGTTATTATTTCGGAAAGCAAAAATAATAATTGAAGACTATTTTTCTTTTGAAAACCAAAAAAATCAGTGCAAGTATTCTTCTTTCCTAGTTTGGAACCAAAAAAAAAAATCATAAAATACCGTACTTATTATGAGAGGAATTTATTAAGAAAATCAAACTAAAAAATGATTCAAACGTTCTACCATTATTTCTAGGCCTTTACATAACAGATTTTAGTAGGGTTGCAGTATGTTAGGTATCGGTATCGGACAATATTAGCCTATATTGCCAGATATGAGACGATATAACTGATATATATTTGCATGTGTACCGCCCATATTTTTTGGCATTGGCCAATACATGACTGTATCACCAATACAAATGCGTCACACAATACTGTGATGTAGAACTTATTATATGTACATGTAAGTCTACATATGTAAATGCACATCAACAAGAGGAAGAAGATATTTACGGGTGGAGGAAATGCTCGAAAAGCCAAGCCCTAAGCACCGACACCGATCTCTCCGGCAACCCACGTTGAGGCCTCCATGGATGACTCTCCATCAAACTCATCTGTTGAATAGCCCTTTGTTGTCTCAGAGTCTGATCAAGAAGCCTAAGCCTTGGTGTTTCGCCGCGGGAAGCCCCCGGTGCCGTCGTGTCTTTCTCCCCCATGGCCGTTTTTGTGGCCTTGATTTGGCCCACTATACCGTCTCTTAGACACCTGAAATGCCTTGACATGGCCTTTGATGCTAAGGCCGAGTAAACCCCGGCCGCCCCGTGGCCGGCTACCGCCTCGAAGGAGGCCACCACCTCCTTCATTTGGTCACAGTAGTTCCGGTATCTTCTGTCCACCTATATGAACATGGAGATAAGAGAGAAGAAAAGTTGGAAGCTTTAATGTTTTTTCTTGAACTGCGAAAAGAAAATAATTAATCTCGGAAAGATTACAGAGATTAATGAATTCTTGAAACTGTTTTTTAGAAAACCCAAAAGGGAACATTTAAGTATGAGATTTTGAAATTTGTTTTGAGTATCTTTGAGTGGATTAATCTATGAGAAAAAGCAAAAAGACCGTGAAAAAATAATTTTTTTGAAGATTTTAATCACCCAAGTTGGAGAAAATATCAAGAGTTGCAGCTTTCTGAATATGTTTTTCTTGATTTTTTTCAGTAAAAAACTCAAAGAAAAATAAAATTTAAATATTTTCTGAAAAGGACTATCTCGTCTTTGTGAAAACGTTAAAAGATGGTTTCTTAGTGTACTAACTATGATTCTACTAAAAAATAAAGATACGAAAACTCTACAAGTGTTTCGAAACAGCTTTTACAGACCGATAACATTTTTCTGATAACCACGTTTCTGTTTCAGATTCGGTTTACGCACACTTAGACTAATCCCGGGACCAAATGAAAACCGATAACATCAAGTATCACGGAAAGCAAGAAGTTTAAAACATTGGAGTTGGGTACAAACCAAGTTAAAAAGAGTTAAATAGAACAAGAACACACAGACAAAGTTTTTCCAAATTAAAAGGAAACTGTCCAAAAAAATTCACCATGTGGGTCTTTAATGGAACGGCCCCCCTCAGTCGCCCAATTAGTTCCAACTATTTCATATCACCAACACCACTCCTATTTTTTAGGAGGTTGTACTATACATACATATACACGTATACAAAAATAAATGAAATTGGTGTACAAACCGATACTGTCAAGAATTAACAAATATATCTGAACCACTGATTCCCGAGATGTACGGGTCAGATGCACTACATGATAAAATACATGTAGGGATTTTTTTTTTTTTTTTGTGAAGCAAAAAATCAAATTGCTTTCGAAAACAAATCAACACAACTGAACATTTGTTTACCTCTTCAAGCATTAAAAACAGTTTTGCTTTCCTCTTCTGCAACTCCAGGGCTTCAATGCTGCTGCAGCTGTTGTTGAACAAACTTTTGTTTTTGGAAACAGAAGCTGTGCCTGTACCACCACCACTAGAGCTTGCTGCTGTATCCTTTGTGGTTTTTTTCTTAGGGGCAGTTTGGGCAGAAGTTAATCCAAGGTTACAAAACTCATTCAGAAGCTCCTGAGCTGGGCCCAGGTACTTTGAGTTCCTGATCTGAACAAACTGATGAAGATTTCCAGGTTTCCCTAAATACCCATCTCCCATCACTGATTTACCAAAAAACCCATGATCTGATCTTGAAATTGGTGCACCAAATCTGATCATTTCATGATCTGAGTTTTGTTGATTTTGCCTGTGCTGTTGCTGTTGTTGTCTCAACTCAAAGGATTGCAATCCAATAGTGGAAGGATTTGTTGAGGAGAGAGAGAGTGAGAGGCCTTGGCTTGGCCTCTCATTTCCTTCACATGGAAACACACACCTCAGTGAAGAATCATCAAAGGGTAATGATCTGGTGTGATCATGCCCATCTTCATGATCTTCATGATCATGCCAGAGTGCTGTTGATTGGTGGTGGTGATCTGGTACTGGAATTGGAAACCCACCTATGGTGCTGTAAATCTGATCTGCAGGGTTGGAATCAAACTGATCATCCGAGTAACAATACCCTGTGGTTGACCCCATGTTGCTAATCTTGTGATTCTCTTGATCATCCATTCATGTCACTAACTCTCCTCCTCCTGCTTCGGTTGATGTCTGTAAATTTACCTGCAACAACAAATCCATCAATAAACTTAGACCCCTTTATTTTTATTTTAAGGGCAAAAAAGGGTTTCAATAATTTTTTGAAATAAATTACAAGGATCAAGAGAACCCAAAGAACAATACATCACAACAGAGTAAGAGCAAGCCGACAAGGGCTCTCCCACACTCCGACGATTAATATTCTTGACCTTAAAACAAGAAGAAGGAAGAAAACCCTCTTCTCCTACACAGATTTGCAGCCTTGTGTATGTGTTTTTAGAGAGTGGAGAGAGTGATTCACTTTGTTTTTGGTTTTTGTTCTTTAAAAGTCTTGTGCTCTTAATAAGCAAACAAGAGAAGGGGAGAGAAGTAGGCAAACCTAGTAAAATGAAGAAAGAGAGAAGAGATATGAATAATGATCTCCTCAGAAATGGAAGATCATCAGATAGGGTTTGTGATGATGACTTCTTTTTTTCATCATTTCATATGCTCTCTCTCTCTCTCCTCTTCTCTCTCTTTCTCTCTCTATATCTATAGTTCAAGTGGGAGGTCAATGAACCAAAGATATAAATATACAACCAAAAAAGGCTTCCTAGAAATCAAACCCCTAGACCTCAATTATTTCATACCCTCCACTAATAAAAAACTCCTTATGAGAAAATTTTAAAAAATTACAAGCTAGTCCTAAAGTAATACTATCTATTAAAATAGAGAGTAAAATCTAATGAAATGAAATGTGATGTAATGAGATTAGTAATTTATAAAAAAAATTAAGGGAAATTCTCTTCTGTGCAAAGTACTCACACCGGACCAACAACTGATCAAATCATATAGTCCTCTCCTTTGGTACATAGTGTAAGACTGCAAGCCGCCACATGACTTGTTTCTTTACAGTACACTTGAAAAATTTCTTAAAAGCCCCATAATTATGATAATTACAAAATGACCCTCAAGAAAATCTTTTTTTTTATTATCAGACCCCTCAAGAAAATCAGAAAACGAAATCAAAGTTTGTGAATCCCTAGAACTGGGACATTATGCAGAGTTGTGTGCAGGCTTTATCAGATGGGATTTTTTGGTACAAAGGCTTTTCTGTTCTGGTAGGAGCTCTGATCAAAATTCAATACAACTCCCAGTGTTTGTTTCTTTTCAGGTTCTTGATTATGTCAGAGGGAGGAGAAAAATGAGAGAGAGAGGAAGAGAATAGGATGCTAAAATAGCTTTGGTGGTGGTGTGGAAAATATTTTCCCAAAATAAGAGCCTGGGAAAGGTTATGAGAGATGAGGTGGTCCAATTTTTTTCCAACTAATTCCAATTATAACGCCAATTAAAGCAACCCCACCCATCATCCCCACCACCCCGTTTCCCCTCTCTCTTTCTCTCCTCTTTTTTAGTGGTTAGGATTTTCGGGCCAGTTTTTGCTTGCATCTCGACTGGATTACCTCATTAGTCCGGGCAAAAGAAGGTCATCTCAGTACAAGCGAAGCTCTTTTGGCCTGACTCTAAGAAATTATCTATTTTCAAACTCAAATTACCTAGTTTACAGCTCATCCTTGTCACGACTAGAACTACCGCTTGAGGTCCCCGTTCTCTCTCTCCTCTTTTCTCTCTCTCTCTCTCTCTCTAACAATGGGACCGCATCTTTCCTCTTTTCTTTCTCAATTGTGCTAAACTCCTACGAGCACCACCCAGACACCCCACATGGAGTTTGTACTTCACGAGCCAATATTGGCTAAACCAAGTGAGTTATCAGTTTGAGAACCCACCCTAGTAGTGGACGAGTCGATCGGTTAATAGCTGGACCTGAGTGTGTGTTTTATTAGTCGGTTGCACTGTGGCATCCGATTTGTGTTAGGTATGCAAGTCAATTGTCGTGCAGTAGAAACCTACAAGTTATTGATACCTTTCGGGATTTATCGAACTTGGAGTTGCGATAATCAAACTCAGAAGAGATAGTTGCGCTAGTTGCCTACTCCTCTACCTTTATTACTGAGGAACAAACTACGGGTTATTGATACCTTCTAGGATTTGTTTGGAGTTCCGATGATCAAACTCTGAAGATGTAGTTGCGCTGGTCGCCTACTTATTCACCATGATTACTGAGGGAAAATGAAAATTATCAGTTTTATATGAAGTTAATTTATTGAAAAGTCATTGACTAATCTTGGAGAAAATATAATTTGATTTTACTTCTATGGCGATAGATGGTTGTTTTGTTGTCAATCTGATTATAATGTTATACACTCGCTTGCAAGTTTGTTCGAGAAAAATATTCATGTTAAGCTTGTAAATATTCTCTTACTAATTGAAAAAAAAATTTGGCTTGAACATTGACCAATAAAAAAACTAAAAAAAAATGTCTGGTTATACTACAGTGTTTTAAAAACATTTTAGGTAATTGATTTTATACAACTACTACTATTTTCTTATTCATGTTTTTTGGTTTTTATTCATGTGTATTTATAGTATTACTGTCTTATTTGCGAAAATATGAAAACAAAAAAGTTACGTACACAACAAATTTCACACAATACTCTCAAATAGGGGAGGAGCCTACATATACTCTACCCGTAAGTGTGTTATGTCACTTATGTGGATTTGTTGTGTGTGTAACATTCTTGATATGAAAATATGAACTCATAAACAGATTGTGAAAATAACCATATTCATTGGTTAATATATTATGTGCAATATTTTCTTCTACCATTTATTTTTATTTCCCAACTTAATTACCAAACTAATACTCAATAATAGAGGCGGCCGTGTAATCCACGATTCTTGGGAGTGCGTGGGCTTACAGACCAGACACCACCCACACAAAAAACTTTAAGTTTTGTCTGTTAATAAAGGCAAGTGGTCCTATAACGCGAAGCTTTCTCCGCCGCATGCCTCTCTCTCTCTCTCTCTCTCTCTCTCTCCCCCCGTTCCATAACACCTAGGGGTCACTGTATCGTCGTTGTTCGTGTTGCGGTGTAGCGCTTCTATTCCAGTCGTTCATCTCGGTAATTAATAATTTAGATATTTGGACAATATTTTTTAACATCCCCCTCACGTGCAGCCGCATTTGAGGTCTGTCAGGTGTGACCACTTTTTGGGTCCTATCATCGTGCAGCCTTTTTGCTGGTCTGTCGTGGGGTGTGGATTGTGAATTTTATTTATTTTTAATGTGGAGTGGAATGAGCCCTGCTCTGATACCATGTGGAAACATCCAACTCAAAACCAATTGGCAATGGGTGGAGAGGTCCCAGCATATATTAAGTGATCACCCATTCCTCTCCTAAGCAATGTGGGACAATATTTCTTAACAATTTTTTGTTAATTCTTACCGGTAATACTGCTTCTACTAATCTAGGCCATTGATCGAGGAGATGGATGGCTCGGATGAGCGCTACATTGTAAGCGAGAGGCGCTACGGGGTCCCTATAGTGCCCTCTCCGTGCTATGCGGTGTAACGCTCATCCGAGCAATCAATCTCTGCAATCGATGATTCAAATCTTACCAGTAAGCATTAACAAACATATTTGAACCCTTAATTTTCGAAATGGGCAGCCGGGATGGATGCTCTACAACCTGTAGAGCGGATAGAGATGCTAGAGGGACACCAATTTCTCAATTACCCACTACCTTGGCTCCTTGGCTGGCATCTGACTTCTAGTTTGATGTTTGGACAACAAAGAATCGTACGTGTGAATTTGGTCGTCTAAAAATATTTTTTATGATTTAGATTTTATAAAGATTCCGATCCAGAAAAAAAAAATTATTCCTGAAAAAGAGTAATTTTAAAATCTGAACCGTTGAATACAAAGATGAAGTATTGAAATATAACAACAGAGGCCTCTCTCTTTCTGGACAGCAGCCGGGTCTTTTCGGCTGGTGTTTTTACATCTGTGCACAAGTTTAGATCTTGCATGCACCACCATTTTTTCCACAAAATTCACTCGTGTTCAACTAGTACTTAGAATTCATTCCATAAAAAATAACTAAGATTCATTTGAGATTTACTTGTTTATATTATAATTCAAGTTTACGACATTTTGGAACGTCGTATAACTATCCCTCCCCCGGCTACGTACACCAAGTACACTGTTTTAATTTGTACACGTATGCGGTAACCTATTTATGCTTTAAACGTTTTTTCCTACACGGTAAGTTCTCAAATCAAGGAGTCGATCAAAATTATGCTTATATCTTTCAATCTATAATGTCTCCATGATTTTAAAGACTTTGTATAATACAACTAATCACAAACTATCAAACAAGATGTATATTGCATATGGAGATTCATATTGAAAGATATAAACGATTGAAAATTGATGTGAACATCGAAAATTGATTAACGAATCTGGAAAAAGGGAGTAGTACGGTTAAATTTCCACTTTGAATTTGAATAAATCACTAGTTGGTCGAACTCGTCTTGTTTATGGACGTTGCCTGAGACAAATTAAATTTATAATCTTCACATGTATATAAGTTCTAGTACATTTTAGATCTTTCTATCATAGAGGCTTGTGCTTGTACGGCTTATCTACTATTTTAGTACCTATAAGAGAAACCCCAACAAACTCCCTAAATTGGCTCTCATCCCTATTTTCGGGAGCCAAACCTCAAAATTAGGCTCCAAGAGACTCCCTAAACCCCTCCCTAAAATACAAAAATGAATAGTACCTCCCTAAAATCCCCCCCATTTAGGGAGGCACTATTCACTCCCTACCCATATTTTTATTTTTTCTCTCTCTTCTTCCCTCTCTTTGCCTGCTTGTTTTTAT
>JAXBDA010004868.1:0-26907 GCA_036023075.1 Gaultheria prostrata
ATTAATAATACTTTAGGAGTCTACCTATAAATATTTTATAGTTTGAGGGATTTAGTTCCCAATTATTTTTTTTTTGTTGTTTTTCTTTCGATTTCTTGATTATTGTGGTAGATCTGTTTATTTTCTTTTAATTTCTTGATTATTGTGGTAGATCTACATGTAATATTGTTTTGAAACATGTCTCTTTCCTTTCTCAGTTTGTGTTTTAAATTGCTAACGAGCCCTACCGAGCTGGATTCGAACCTGAATTCGAGCCTAAATTTGGCTCGATTCGGCTGGTTTGAGTTTAACGAGCCCTACCAAGTTGAATTCGAGCCTAAATTCGGCTCGTTTGAATTTAACGAGCCCATTCGAGCCGAGCCCGAGCTTCGAAATTTTTTCACGAGCCGAACTCGAGCTCACTTGTCTAGGCTCGAATCGAACCCGAGCCTGACTCATACCTTACCGAACTGATCCCGAACTTTATAGGGTTCGGCTCGATTCGGCTCGTTTACAGCCCTAGTTACGGCTCGAATGGATGCAGAATGAGTTTTGAGATGTAAAATATCAAGGGGATAATATAACAGGGGTATTATATATTCCCTTCGTCTCATTTTAGTAGTCCAATTCGATCTCTAATGTAATTTTTAATTTATTAATATCTTTCAATCTATAATGAATTTTATGCGCAATAGGGATCTCATATAATATATCTCAATTAGTTCTATTATACAAAATTGGGCAAAATGCACTTTACCTACCTGTGGTTAGGTCGAGTTGCAGATCACCTACCTCACTTTTAAAAATTAGCAAATGACCTACCTATGGTTTTGGACTAAACTGCAACTCTAACTCTGTTAACGGTAAAAAGCAAAAAGACGTATCTACCCCTATAAAATTTATCCCTTGTGCTCCACATTGTACACCAACCTTTCTTACCTTTCTACTACTTGTACCCCTGTATTTTTTCTTTTTTTTGGGGAGTAATAGAACGTTGTCATCATTATCGTGTCTTGCAGCACCACCACTATTATCATCATCATCTTCTTCTTCTCTCTACTGGTACAACAATGGAGGACTCATGTCTAAAACCAAATCGATCAGTCCAACACTTCACAGATTAATCTCGCCCTCAAGTCGTTCTTTTCTTCGTCATTATCCTCCTCAATCTCCAATTTCTCTTCTAAATCATCTGGTTTACTAAACCGACAAGAAACCGCCCGGCCGTCCGATTCTCAATCGACCAACGCCACCCTCGCCCAGCCGTTCGATCTCTGTAAACGAAAAACAAAACAAGCAACGACCATTCTCTACCCATTCGAACACTTCTCCCAAATCCACAATCTCTTCCATCAAAACAAAAGATCTAAAACAATAGATTTGAAACGCAATCTCCTCCATCGCAACTATTAAGGGAATTTTCATAATTTTTCAACTATTAAGCTGTAAATTATATGATCTAGGGTATAATTAATTTCAACGAGAGGCGGGTTTAGTTCCAGATAGATGTACGACTAGGTAAGTTCCAGAGAGAGAGAGAGAGAGAGAGAGAGAGAGGAGGGACCAAGATTTGGTGTTTTGGTTCTATATTTATTTGGAGGGGATAGAGAAGGATAATAATGTCTTTTTATATTGAATTTTATCTTTATTTTAACAAAATTCCCATCCTAAATCGCATAACACACGTGTGTATCACACCTTCCGTCAATTTGGAAGGAAAACTTAACTGTAGCACTTTAGTCCAAAACCATAGGTAGGTCATTCGCTAATTTTTAAAAGTGAGGTAGGTGATTTGCAACTCGACCTAACCACAGGTAGGTAAAATGCATTTTGCCCTACAAAATTTTAGTAAAATCTTTAAAAATATTGTAGATTGAAAGATATTAACAATTTAAAAATTACGTTGGAGACCGAACTGGACTATTAAAATGGGACAGGAGGAGTATGTAAAATGAGTTTCGGTTTCCTCATTTGCTAAAATTAACCCATTGATTTTATGAGATTCCTATTTTATCTAATGGAAACAAGGACTAAATGGTACTTGGTTTGTTTGGTCATTGAAATGAGGGTTTAAGGTTAGGGGATGATGTAATAAACTGTCAAAAGACATATTGCCCTTGTGCATGCTCATATTACATTTTATGCATTTTTTACTTATATTAAATACAAAATTTATTAATTTATTACACTTGTCAACAAATAAGCTATAATAGCTCATTTTAATAATTTTACATAAAATAAAAATTATTAAATACTAAAACATGATTTTTAATATTTTTAGAATATACCACCTAATATGTTTTAATTATTTGTGATTTATATATTAATTTTATAATTTTTTATATTATACCCCAACACCATGTGTAATAAATGAACAAATGGACAAAATGAACAAGCTCTCTCTCATAAGAAAAAGAAATCTTATTGAAATCTTAAATAATTATACTAATTTGTTTGAGATACAAGTCCAAAGACTTTAAAAAAACAACTACTAATTCAAGAAAAGGACATAATCGTAATGTAATATGGGCAAACATTGTAATGTAAACTTGTAGTTTTATACATTACAAGTTGTAAAGACCCGTAATTTTCTTCTCTTTCTAAATTTGTGATTTATGACGTGTTTTGAAGTATACCATGTAGGGTTATAAAAAAAAGAAAAAAAAGTACCATTTACATTGTATCTGAAAAGTCAACGTTGTGACTCAGCTACCGAAAGGGCTGTTTTGACTTTAAAAATGAAATTTCTTGTATTTGGGTTGGCGCATTGAACCGATCTTTGTGGAAATAATTTTTGAGAATTAAAATGAAAGTTTGTGCCAGTCAAGATGGCCTAAGGAGTCATATTTGAAAGTGCGTTATTTTAGAATTTTCCAAATTTGTTCTTGGTGGGGAGAGTTGACTCTTTATCTATTTCGAATTAGTCTCTCTAGACCCCACCATTGTTTTTGAATGGGGAGGTACTTCCTTACTTACATGTAATGTTTTAAGTTTTAATAAAAAAAAGTAATGGAATGTAAGTAAGTAATGTTCATTTGTAGTGACAGGGTGTCGAGTTTGTGGAAGCAAAAAAACAAATTTTGGAAATTTTCCAGGCTGAATCGGTCCTCACTTTTTGCCTGAACAGGTACCTTCCAATCAGTAGCCCCTTTTTGCTTCTTGAACCCGTTCTAAGAAAAGCTTTGAACCGGTACCCACAAGTGTTTTTCAGAAATTTATGTGCGCGTTCAGCACACTATAAAAAAAAGTCCTTTACTCATTTCTTCATTTCAAAACCACGAACTAACCCTAGAAAATCTCCATTCTCCCTTCTCTCTTCAAATCTCCCTCAAAACCTTTGATTTCCACATCAAATCATCAAGATCTACGCATCTCTTAAATCAACCTCACTTTTTTGGATTTCTCACTTCTGGAGGTAAGAACCCACCTTTTTAGTACAATCTTTTCTCTCCTTCCAAATACTACTTGATCTTCACTATCCTAATTTGTTTTTGGGTAATCTAGACCATAAATCTCGCAGCAAAGCTAGGAAGGAAGTTATATTGGTGGGATTCAAGCTCAATCTACTTTTTGTACTTAGGATTTGCTCAAAACCCACTTTGGTTGGGATTTCACTCATCTCTCCTTATATCTATGTGTTTAGATCATAAATCCTTGATTTCTACTCCCAATCTCTACATATTTAAATGTATTGTGGAAGTTCTAGTCTTTTTTCTTTCTTTTTTATGAATTCGGGATTTTGGGTATAGTCTCTAGACAATCGTTGAGTATTTGGTATTTCTAGTGTATTTGTACTCATTAATCTTGGATCTAGTCGATTGATGGAGAAAATCCATGACTTGTTTGAAGTTGAGATTTTTTACATGAAACTATTTTGGGGCTTTTTGTGATATTACCCCTTATATATCAAATTGCTTTCATAATAATGAAATTGGGACATTCGTACATGAATTTAGGGCGTGAGTTCTTTTGTATCATGAGCAAAATTGTGGAAAGAAATAATAAACGTTGAGTAAATTACTCTTGATTGCGCATATGAGACATATTTGGTACTACTTGATGGTACAATATGGTGATTTGGATGATGATGTGTGTGATGCATGAGAACAAATAGAGGAAAATGGTTAATTTTGAGTACTGAAACAAGGATACTCAATACATGGAGATGAGTCACTCATTTATTTGAGGCAGGAGCCTGAAAAGCCTATTGGCAAGAAAGAGGGAATCACGTGGACCTAGTGCACGGAAGAGTTGCTTATTTATTTGAGGCGGGAGCGTGAAAAACTCAAGAAGCCTTTTGGCCAAGAGGGGGGAATCACCTGGACCTCATGCACGGAACACTAGGACCACTTCGGATGGTCGCTAGGAACCACTAGGTCCACTTTTGGTGGTCGCCAGGGAACTCTCATGATGTATTGGTGTTGCAACGAAAACTTGATGATAAAGGGATGCTCCCGATTGAAATTAGGACTTCTAAAGTACCTGTGCGTGTGTACGTGTCTGTGTGAGTTGGATGTGGATTAAAATGAAAATGACTTTTACAATTAGACTCATTTATTGTAGGTTCACTCACTTGCACCGTACACCACGTACACATATATATAGAGTTTGTGTTAGAGATTTTTCTACCGGGCAATTGTATGCTCGAACCCTTCATTTTCAGGTATCAACCAAGGTGTATAGCTTGGAGTGCCGGGGTGCATTGTCGGGCATCTTTTGAGAGCTTCACACGGAGAGTTTCCTTATAATCATCTTATTTAGTTATGTTTTGAGGATGAAAATGTAACTTAATTTATTTATCTTTTGATTTGAGGGAAATGTAAGGATAAATACTAGTTTAACTCATTTCATTTTGTACTCATGAAGTTTGAAGTGACAAGGGACTTGGCACATCATGTAATGGGTATTTATGTATGGACATGGTGGATATTTATTTTATTAAAAGTCATGTTTAATTATGTTACAAAATTGAGGCGTGATGCTAGTGCTGTGATTGCGCGCGAGCCCATTACCAAAAAAATTAAATAGAAGAATACATGTAATACAGTTTTTAAATTTTTTTCGCATCGCATTAAAGATCTCTATTAGTAGTTTAATTTGGTGTAAAAAAAAATTTATGCGGGGAAGTACTTTTTATTTAAAGGAAATTGCGAAGCCAACTTAACAAGCCAACAATGTAAAATAGTACTTTCGTACATATTTTTTTAAAAAAATTCGCATCGAATTAAAGATCTCTATTAGTAGTTTAATTTAGAGCCAAAAAAAATAAAATAATGCGGGGAAGTACTTTATTTTTTGATCCGAAGGTAATTGCAAAACCAACTCAACAAGCCAACAATGTAAAATACTTTTGTACATAATTTTTAGAAAATTTTTGCATCAAATTAAAGATCTCTATTTGTAATTTTATTCGGGTCGGGCTTATACTAGTTACTAACGACACTTGTACTTGCCCAAGCCCGGCCCAATAATAATCGGGCTTCATTTTATATTCCCAAGCCCCGTCCAATTAAAATTTGGGGTTTTTACGGGCCGGTAAAATTTAAGTATTCTTCCCTCCCACTCCAGCCCGTTTTTAAAAAGCACCAATAAAGTTTCCCGCCTATTTTCTACCCAAAATACCCTTGAGCTTACACGCGTTTCTAGCTGATGCATGCTTTGCATGTTCATGTGACAAAACTTAAAAGACGAAAAGTGCTTTATGCATACGCAGAAGTGCAAAAGTGCTTTGGGCATTGGGGGGCCCAACTGCTTTAAGAAAAAGTGCATTGAATGGATACAATTTAGCCGTTTTGCATCCTGTCATAACAAAGGCATTGGGCATGCTGTTGCTACTTTATGCATACGCAGTCCACTTTCATTTCGAATCTCTCTCTCTCTCTCTCTCTGGTTAACAAATGACCGGAGATATTAGCTTTTGCCGGAAAAATTGCTCACAGACCGGATCCAAAGACGATTCTAGTCTTAATCTTTTTCCCCTCTTTCATTTTTACCTTTGATCTTCACGTATTTAAGTGGGCGGTAAGCATCGCCGGTACTCGCCGAACAGAACCAGAACGTGCCGGTATCAACGGTAAGTGTCAGATCTACAAAGAAAAACCCACTTGATAGGCCTATTTTTTAGGTGCGAATTTGTGAGTTTGTGGGAGGTTCTGATCATCAATAAAAGTTTTACGACCAGATTAGGCTTATTTTTTAGGTGCGAATTTTGAAAATTCATAGGGATATATGAATTTTTTGGGTTTTTTATTTTTCTACGAATTTTTCTTGATTAAGAGTTTTTTTTTTATTTTCTGTGAATTTTTTGGGTGCGAATTTTGAAAATTCATTTATCTTTCTCTCACTTTGCTTGTAAGCGAGAACAACAAATTCGTAGTGCTTTTATTTTGGAGGAATGGCCATGTTTTTATCCTCCTTCATACAAATTCGTATAGAAATTTATACAAGTTCGCCGTGAATTTTTAGGATAGATTGTTTGTTTTTTTGCTTGATGTAAATATTTTTTTTTTGGGAAAAAATACAAAAGGTGAGTTTTAATTAAAAAAAATACAAATTCGCAGTGAATTTTGCCGGCCGGAAAAAGTCGCCGGCCGGAAGGTTTAAAAATTCGCAGGACGCTGTCGGAAAAGTCCGCGCGGCCGGAAGTAATTGCCAGCCGGAAGGAGATTGCGGATGAAGGTGGAGAGTGGAAGATGGAGTAAAGAGTAAATTTGTATTTGAAGGGAAGAAGTGTAATCTTATTAATGAGTTGTATCTAGAGGTAATTAAAAATTGTGTGTTACCTTAATGAGAATTAAAGAGTAATTTTCTGTACCTAGAGTTAAAAATCTATTAAAGTTTTATTTCTAAGCCCACCCAAGAAGCCCATTTATTTGTTAAAGTGTAGTATAAAAAACATAAAGAAATCATCCACAATGATCACAAATTAGAATTCACAACCGATAACACTTAAAGTTTTACTATTAAAACAAGCCCATAAAACTATATAATTCTACTAATTAAATGTCTCTCAAAAGATAAAAGAAGAAGACTAAAGAAATTGAAGAGAACAAAATAAACATGAAACTTACTCTTGAATAAGAGGAGATGTGCCTCTTCTAGAAAGAAAACCCTAAAAGAGAAAACCCCAACTATAGACTTCTAGTTTTCTACGGGACCAAACATAATCATATACTATATATATTTTTAAAAATAATAATATTATATTCGGGTCGGGCCGGGCTGGGCTTTGAGGATTTTCCCAAACCCAACTCATTAACTAGTCGGGCTTAAAATATCATCCCAGCCCTACCCAATGGGCTTAAATTTATATCCCAAACCCTAAAATCGGGCTGGGATGGGCAGGCTACCGGACCGGTGTGCACCCCTACATACTAGTGGGACTAGAAACTACTTATTACCCCCAACTCTTATACTCCCTCTAACACCCAGTCAAACGTGCCCTTACACTCTAAACTATAAAACCTTACAGTAGTACATAAGTTATTTAAACTTAAGTTACTCAAACCTTTTAACTTGAACTCCTAATTAATCTTTGGTCACATTATAGCCTTTAAAGAATAATGGTATTGAAAGGCATCATTCTTTACAATGACAAGAATGTCAAGTATGATATGTAGCATTTCAAATTTTGTGGGAAAAAAATCTCGTTGTACTAGTACGGGTAATGGTTGTACCGATACAGAACCAATCAGATGCAAGTTTCAAGGGTTGTATCGATACAGATAGAGTTTTTATCAGTACAAACTAACTTTTTAAGCCAAAATTCAGACCATTATACTGGTACAACTATGGTTTGTACCGGTACAACAGTTGTACCAGTATAGCACAGTGCCATGAACGGAGTATGGGGTTTATCGAGCTTCTTCATTTCTTCCGAAGAACAAGCTAAAAAGTGGTTTCAGTAAAAAAAAAATGGAGCATCGGCAAGGATGTTGTAAAGAACAGTAATTTTAAAATTTACTTTTCAAAAATAAAGTGGGAAAATTGAGAAAGTCACATTTTTTTTATGTTTATGTGGGGTGAAAGTGAGAGAACAATTAAATTTGGGCTTGGTGGTAGCACATTGCCATCACCAATCTCATTCCCATGGATCTAATCGTTGATAAAACAGGCGAAGTCAACCCATTCATCTATCTTCCCATCACCAGTAACGGGTGTGAAAGCTCCCTTGCCTTGAACCGAAGTGAGAGCCTATGAGGATGTGAGTGTGTGCCGGGAAAGTATTCTACTCTAGTTTTTGGCTATGTACTAAAACGTAGGAGACAAGAGGTATTGAGGATGAGTGAACTATTTTAGTCAAATCCTTCTGGCCCACAAAAGTTAGTTACCGATGTGATAATCCTTCTGGAACAATGAGGGCCGGACTAAAGGATGACAGATATTCTAGAGTAGCAACCTAGAAAACAAGCAAAGGGTAGAACTGGCCTAATTGTATCGATATCTAAGCTGCCTTTGTTAAACCGTAAGTATAGTACCTTACCTCACTTACGACTCCAAGTAAAGGGTTGTGAGTTGTAAATTACTCATATATAATCATGTGAGGGAGAGAAATTGTTATTGTCTCTTTTTCTCCCACACCGGCCGTAACCTCTCTCTCTCTCTCAAAACCATGGAGACCCCACAGATCCACCACATTTTTGTCATGTGTTTGGCCTCTAGACCCGGAAATCATTTGTTCAAGCTCGGGGTTTGGTGGAATTTTAAAATTTGAATAGCTAGGGTTTTCTTAGAGCTACTACTCTTAGGGTGTGATGAAATAGTTTATCTTGAATACTATTTCAATGGCTCCGAACACATTATGTCTCGTCATTATTGCTTGCTATTTCATGTACATATAGACTTGGCTAAAGAAACCTCTACCGGGCGAAGTGAATGCTCACCCCTCCTATTGGCAGGCATGCCATGCATTTGATCATCTAGTATAATTCCAATCCTTTGTGAAAGATAAAATTTTAATCCTAATTACTCATCTCTTTTGACTTCGGGGAAAAATGAATAAACTTAATGCTTTCATGCACATTTTATTATGGTACATGGGTACCCGATGTAGACAATGATGAATGCTGGGAACTTTGGAATGCCGTGAGATGTATTTTGGGAAAGCTACGAATGAAACCTTGAGTTATTTTATTCGAGAAAGGTATTTTAATAAATGTTGAGAATCGAGAGCATGACAAATGTGGCCCCTAGGTTCGTTTTGTCTTGAATGAGTGATGTGTTTGTGATTCTAGGAGGTGGGTGAGGAATTGTGTGTATCGAAATTCAGATTGTGGTGTGGTTTTGGTGAAGACCCACTTTTTGTTCTCTCTCTAGAAACCTATACGTGCACTCTCTCCTTTTCTCAACTTCTTCATTGTGTTTTTCTTAAGTGTGGTGTATGTTTTGCTGTGGAAGAGAAGTGAGGACGAATAGGAGGATTTATAGAGGTGAAGAGTGGTGGTTTGGAGGGTAAATTTAAAGGGGAACATGTGTAAGGACCCGTATTTTCTTTACATTGTAAATTCATGATTTATGACGTGTTTTGAAGTACTATGTTGATAAAAAAATTTAAAGTCAATAGCGTGACTTAGCTGCCGAAGGGCTATTTTGACTTTAAATGTGAAATACATTACCTTTAAGTTGGCGCATTGAACTTATCCTTGTGGAATTGTTTTTGGAAGCTTAAGATGAAGCTTTGTGCAAGTTAAGAGGCTTGAAGAACCATATTTGAAAGTGCGCTATTTTAGGACTTACCAAATTTGTGCTTGGTGGAGGGAGATGACTTTTTATTTAATTCGAATTAGCCTCTCTAGACCCCACCATTATTTTCGAATGGGGGTTACTTTCTTACTCCCATGTAACGTTTTTAAGTATTGAAGTGTAAATAAGTAGTGTTTGCCTATCATATTGTCTGTGTTGCTGTATAGTGCTACCTAGGTATCCCTAATCCAGTAGCCAATTGTTCGCGCCCAAACCGGGTCACCCTTTTTCCAAGGACTAGTTTCCACTTAACAGAATCACATGAAACACTTCAGAACCGGTTCTAAGTTTTTCCTAGTACCGGTACAACCTACAAATTTTAGAAAAATTGGTCCTCGATCCGGATGTCTATAAAAGGGATCATTTGGGTCGTTTTTCACTAAAAACACGACTTGGAGCCCTAAAACTCATTTTTCTCTCCCTACTCTCCTCAAATTTCCTTCAAATTCTTGGGTTTCCACCACAACCCACCACCAATCACATAGATCTACGCTCTCCTAAGCTCATTTTCACTTGAGATTCAAGTTTTGCTCTCACGGAGGTAAGAACCCTTGAGCTTGGCTTTCTTTCATCTCCATTCACTTTTTTCTCTCTCCCTCTTTGATTGGAGTCTAAATTGATTGGGAACTCTAGGGTTTTTCCCAAAACCTATCTTGGTAGGGATCTCTTCACTCCTTCTAAGTATTTATGAGTTGGTTTGATGAAACTTTTTTGTTTGGACATGCTGTATCTCTTGATTTGATTGAAACCTCTTGAAAACTTGGTTGATTTATCACATTGGGTTTAAATTTCGTATTGTTGGTTGTTCCTCGAATATGATGGAAGTTATGACTATCTATGCTTGTGTGATACGTTGTGGTATGGTGCGTGTGACTTATGATTACGTTTGAAAGAAAGTGAACGAAACCCTTGGTTTATTGAGGAAAATGAAAAGTGACATGATAACGTATCAAACTAAGTCACTATGGCCACCATTCAATGTGTCGCTAGGAAAGGGGTTCAACGAGGCCCATAAGACTCAGAAAAGGGGTTCCACAAGACCCACAAGACTCGGAACGGGGCCGCAAATCCCCAAGATTAAGATGATGAATTGAAGAGCTAATTGAATGTGAAATGAGTATAATTATTGGGATGGAACTTTATCGACCGAGTGAGCGATTCTTATATTTGACTTGTGAATGTATGGGTGACTTTGGTTCCTAAGTTGTGAAAATGTCATTAGTCAATACCTTTCGCGTCTAGTACTTACCTATTTTCTTAATTCGCTTCTGTTCATGTCATCTCATAAAAATTTAGAAATTGTAGAAAAAATTTCTACTGGGCAAGTGTATGCTCAACCCTTCAATTTCAGGTACACATTAAGGATCATGAATTGGGAGTATATGGAGTGCTTGGCATCTTTTGAAAGCTTACCCGAAAGAGTTATTTGATCATCTCATGAACTGTATTTTGGTAGATGAACTTGTGACTCCATTTACCTATTTTGACTTGGATGAATGTAATAACTTAACAATTTTATTCATGCTTTCTCATAGAACACGAGTACCTATTTAGACTATATCTTGTGGATAGACTTGGAATGTTGTGGTGAGATATTTTGGGAGTGAATGTAGAAACTTATGTATTTTCTTTTAAGAGAAATATTTATTTTATTGTGTTGAAAATTGAGTGCGTACAACATGCTCATGTGGGAAGGTGGATGTGATGGTGCCAGTGGATAAGTGTGTAAATGAAAGATTTTGTAGGGATATGGATGAGGGGTGGTCGAATTTAAGAGATAAGAGAGGTGTAAAGTGGTATTGAGAGGTGGTGTGATGGGTGAAAGGTGGTATTCAGAGGTGGTGTGAAGGGTGAAAGGTGGTAGAGTTTATGTAGGGGGAAAGGGATAATGTAGGGGTGTAAGTAGATGATTAAACGGGTGGATGAGATTGAATTTGGCAAAGATAAGGGTGGTGTTAGAGTGAAAGGATGTAAAAGAGATAAGGATGTGATGGTGTAATGATGATGTTGGTGACAGAGAGAGGAGGTGATGGGATTTGGTGGTGATGTAGGAGAGAGGTGATGAATAATATTTTTGGGGTTTTTGTGTACGATTTGTATAATTAGGGTTATAGAGGAAAGGGTTAAGGTAATTAAGGGGCCCTAAGTATAATTAATAGTAATTAAACCTAATTAAGGAATTAAAATAATTCAAAATACTCGCTCTGTCCCATTTTGTTTGCTCACTACGAATATCCATGCCATTTTCAAATATTTACATCTTTTATTTATAATGTTTTTAAAATTTTTTAAAAATTTGTCTAATAAACTAATTGAGATCTATCGAATAAGATCCATATTGCATATAAAATACATTACAGATTGAAAACTACAAGAGTTCAAAAAAGACATGCATAATCGTAGAGAGCAAACAAAATGGGACGGAGGGAGTATTATACTAAGTACTACCGCACGCGAAATTAAATACAACATTTTGAGATTCATTGCCACACGAAAGACAAACATTAATTCTAGAAATATAAATACAACTCAATAAAAGAGAAATGCATATAAATGCGTGTTTGGTCATAATCGTGCTAAATAAAAGGGAACTCAACCGATAGAGCTTAAGTCTATCTTGGCAATTTATGATTTACATTTACTAAAATTCTTACTGATAATAATTTGCCATCCAAATTGGGAATCACTTTTAAACGTGTGTAAAGGGACAATTTTCATGAGAGTCTTGTTAACTTCAACCTACTATGCAGGAGATCCGGGGCGGATGTATCCCTGCAATTCGAGAAACTATTTTTTTTTTTTTTTGCGTGTGTAAAATCTGCAACGTTCAATAACTTTAAAATAATTTTTGGATTGGTCTTGTAAAAAATTAGCTCAATTGGAGAATTATAGGTACTTGATCGAAGCTTTCAATTTATCATTCTGAATTTAGGACCCGAAGTACTGAATGATTTGTAGATACCATAAGCAGAATATGACTTTTTTTTCTTTTTCTTCTCAAGTCACAAACACAATATGTATGAAATCTTTACTAATGGTTTAAGTTCGAACTTTTTGGCTTACCTTGTTTTCCATTTGATAAAGTGGGAATTCCATAAAATTGATGGGTTGATTTTAGAAAATGGTTTCCTCATTTGCTAAAATCAACCCATTAATTTTAGGAGATTCCCATTTTATAAAATGGGAAGCAAATTAATGAAGAATGTTTAAACATTTTATCTTCTTATCATATTGGTCGGTTGATTTTTTTTTCTCCAAAGATATGCTTCAAAGGTGACCCCCTATGCCGAATTCCTGAATCCGCCGCTGCAGAAGATAGTATTAACATAAAGACAAATGAATTCGGACTTTAATGCATATTTTTTGGATGACAATAAACTTTCATAGATATCTATGTATGTATTTTTTTTCAAATATACAGTTCATGTTTTACCCTTTCTCTTTCCCTCTAGAGGCAGAGTCTAGCATTTTCCTTCTCATACCACAACATTGGATACGTGTTTGTCACCCAATCGGATACGAACACACAGCCCAATTCGGTTAGCGTTCGCGGCAACTCGTGATTGGCTTAATAATCTACTACTAATATCTATCCCAAAACGTAAACGTTTAACACGTATACGACACCCGACAACAAATCTGCCGCCACTTCCTCCTTATGGAAAAACGGTCAAACTCAGACCCGTCACGTTTTTCCTCAAATAGAAAAAACACAACCATCCTCATCGCCCGCCACGTGTCATATCATACCATCCACACAACGCCACGTGCCCTTAATGACGTTACATTACGTGGTTCACTAGCCCTTCCCCTTCACTTTTACAAATGAACAATGTCACGGATACAACATCCAAACAAAATATCTGAATACAATATTCTTACATAAGGATCCCGTTTACATATGAGTGTTGTATTTGGATATTGTGTCTGTAGCATTTTAATTTATAAATCGATAAAGTTACGGGTACTGAAGGGTAAGGGGACCGAAAATGTACAACGGTATGCAAAGCTTTCTATGAGGCTTGGGCTAGAGAGCAGGTCTAGAAGGCCCGGATATTGCATCATGTGAGAGCTACTTTTGGGTCTTATACGAATAATCCAAACCGTTGAATAATTTGAAAATAATTCTTCCAAACTAATTAACCCTGAATTCTAAATGAAAACTTGAAGTTTTAATCACCCACTTATGCATATTTAATTGAGCTGAAGTTTTGCAAGGACCTTCATAAAATCATTTTAAAATTATTGAACAGTTCGAATTATTCGCACGAGACCCAAAAAGAAGCGCTGGGAGCCTAATGATGGATAAATATCTTTATCCTCCTCCTTCGGCACCCATGGTCGGGTCCTCTATAAATAGCCCAATCATATGCATCACCTTGTGTATATGCATCTCTCTCTCTCTCTCTCTCTCTCAAATCGAAATTAAATCTCTCTCTCTCTCTCTCTCTCTCTCTCTCTCTCTCTATCTCTCTATATATATGTTTTTGAAGATGGGAGAAACAGAAGTTATGAGAATGGACAGAAAATCATCAATTGAGAAGGAGCCTCGGACTCTAAATGTTCGTCAAATGCAAGTTGCAAGGGTACGTTATGAACATTTTTTTTTTCTTTTTTTTTCTGTGATTTTCATGTGTACGTGCTAAATACTTTTGTATGTGATATGGCCATCTACATATTGTACCATCCCCGTTTTAAATTTAATTATTCGACTTGTAAACTGGGAGAAAATATACTATCCCCGTCCGATGCATTTTTGGACCCCTCGGATGCGCCGAAGGGCACCACGTCACCCATACCCTCTTTGCACCCAAAATTTTCTCGTAAATTGGACAAACAAAACTATTGCGATTTGTGTTAAAGTAATTCTTTTTTTTTTCCCGCAAACTAGTAGATATAAATGAGTTCTTTCAATTTACAGCGAATTAATTTTCCTTGACAAAATGCATTCTTTAAAGTTATAATTTTTTTTGTAAACTGGGTAATTTTTATTAAAACGGAGTGGTACATAGCGCGTAATATATGGTATTGGTATTATATAATTTCTGTTCTTTTGTTTCGATTATTGTATTTTGTTCTGATTTCCAATGTTGAGAGGAAAAATTGACTAAGCTCGTTAATTATAACAGGACGCGGCACAATATGTGGTGGATACGAGTACCGTCGACGAAGCCTTGAGAATTTTCACCGAGGTAATTCCGTTTGCGATTTACCGCATCTGATATGAATTCCATTTTTTACATATATAATGGGACATTCATCCACCCAAGAAATAGCTCCATGATCTATACACGGAGAGAGAAAAAACGAACAACGAAGTTTTCTTTATATTAGTCTTCGATATTTAAGATCTGAACCGTTTCATTTTTCTGTAAGGAGTGTACAAAGGTGACCAACTATGATAGTTCTGGTCAGGGGCGGACCTGGGGGCTGCAGGGGGGTGTTCGGCCCCTGCACTCCCCCAATTTTCTATATATTTTTAGTATACTTTGAGATTTTTTTGTAAAATTACTGAGGAGTGGCCTCGTAAATTAGGCAGTAATGGCAATCCTGCGTCCGCCACTGGTTCCGGTCCTTAATTCAAGATGATTTAAGGGGTAACCACTTGAGATTTTTGTATGCAGAGATAAGTGGGAAATTCGTAGGATTAAGTAGTATGTAAACAAATTGGCCTAAATAGACTTGCTAGTGTTCTTAAACTGCGTCGTTTAAGGAAAAACTGGTTCCAGTAATTTGGTATATGTTGTGATAAATAAAAAATAAAAAAATAAAAGGAGCTCCATATATACTACTTTATTTCTATACCAAATATGCAATCTAAATAGTATTAATTTCCACATTCCTATTTTATGTGCAAATTTAGAGTAAAAATTATACAGGGGTTGTACTAAAACATAATTTTTCCAACAAATAAAAGAAACTCGGTGTATGATGTTTTTGAAAATTGTCTAATTGTTAGAGCAGACTTAGCTAGCAAATCGTACAAATTTTTTTTATTAGTTAGGTTGTTCGGGCCAACTTACGCACACCTCGATTAATCTCTAGAGACTCAATCCCACTATCCACTAACAAAAAATCCGAAGAAGTCGGGCCAAAGTCCCATACAAACTGGCTCCATAAGGGAGCAAATCCTTTGAATTAATGCCTGTTTGTTGTGCCAACATTGCTGAAGATATATTACAGCACTCGAGATATTAGTCCTTGTAATATGTGTAGAAACTAAAAAATTGTTCCTCTTCAAAAAAAAAGAAAAAAAAAGAAAAAAAACTGGAGAGTAGTTGAGATATAGAGGTTTTTTTTTTGTTGCTTCATGGTCTCTTTCTTGTATGTCTCAAACTTTGTGGGATTAGATATCTGAGGCATTTGTAATCAAGACGTTGCAACACGTGATTTGCTTAATAAGTTATCGATGTCCACTCATCGCTACATCTATTTCTTTTTTGTTGGTATTGTTTTAATCCTCGATGATTTATTTCAGGGTTTGGAGCCGGTTGAAACCGTTGCCAAAGAGAATGGGAATCCAATAATGGACATCGAGGAAGAGTTCGATTGCTCACTTAGCAAAGTTGGAATACCGGAGCCAAGAAAAATTTCATCTGCACCGTTTTGAATGACACTTTTCTACCTTTGTATTTTTGTACATATATCAATATGCTTTTGCACGATTAGTTTCTATTCTATGGTAACGAATTCAAGTACATAATGATTGCACAGCCCCTAGTTTCGTGGGTGCAAAACCATGCACTAAATTGGGCTCAAGTTTTTGAACCATGGAAACGATTTGCTCAATCGATTGGGCTCGTTGAGGTACTAAAATGCAAAAGATTGGGCTAGTTACTGGCTGCTCCAGTGTTCAGACTTCAGAGCATATTTTCTAGGGAAAATTACTGTCCAGCACGGGTTCTAGATGCTTATTTACTAACTAGTTTTAGCAACACATGCTATTCATGTACGTGATCTCTTGGTCATTGTTGTTGTAACGCTCCGATTTTCGGAAGCATTATTTACTATAAATAGATTTATTTCATAAGCAGCGGAATAAAACAGAATCATAGTTTGGTTACAAATAACAAGTTCTTGTTGGAAATTAGATTACATTCATCCACACAAAATAAAGATGACAGGGTTCTCTAATTGTTCAGATTGAGTCCCCAGTCTTCTACTGGCTCTTGATCTCCAGCTTGATCCTTTGGCTAATAATATGGCTCTCTGCTTTCTCTTTCATTACACGGCATAACATGTCTGGAGCGATAATCACTCAATAGCTTACTCTCACTTACTAATTCTTACATTACAATTAGCACAGTTCATATATGATTGAAAGCAGTGCGGAATGGAAAGCAAGCAGATGATTTTATTAACTAGCATTTAACTTACATTTCATCTAAGTTCTCAACCTCGAGAACATCTTCCCATTTTAACCACCAAGACTATGACCATTCATAATTCAACTCTCACCTTGCTTGACTTAACCAGGAGCCTCGTGGAATGGCCTAAGTTATCTACTTAGTCAAGTTCCACGCCTCGCAAGGACGAATTCCCCAAGGATTAACCGAATCACTGGGCCCAAGAGGGACCAATTGAACCCACACAAGTATATAGTAGGGGTGAAAATAAAACTGACCGGACCCGAACCGACCGAAAAACCGAAAATTCGGTGCAGTGTTCGGTCGCCCAGTCTGGAAAAAAAATCGAAATACATCTCGGTTCGGTTTCCCGAAAATTTCTTCGGACCGAACCGAACCGAAATACCTCAAAATCATATGATTTGGACCGAAATACCCCAAAACATACCTATTTAGACCGAAAAGTAGGATGACTAATTTCAAAGTTAAAATAATGTGAACTTGGGCAGTTTTTTTGAGACAAAGTTGGATTCCCAACCTTGGAATACGTTTTAAATTGGTAAAGTAAAAGAATGGCTAAAATTCCATTCACGTTTGGAACCGTCCATCTCAATCTCAACCGTTCATTTGAATCTAAATGCCGGACATAAAACCTCTAAAAAAAACCAAAAAAATCAACCGGACCGAACCTCCTTGATCTGATTTCGGTCCATTGCTATTTTCGGTCAGAGTCGGTTTCCGGATAAGTTACCCCAAACCGATCCGTTCAGTCCCGAACACCTTAAAAACCAAACCGAACCGACCGAATTTCATCCCAGTATATAGATCGTAACGCGACACTAGAGTACAAAACACCTTATATCGCCTAAATTCATAAGGAGTAACCTCGCAGTACCATAACTTAGGGTTCCCGATCAATAGTAATTTCTGGTTGACCACCATTCATTTCATAATCTCAATAATCATTTCGTTGATTACCAATCATAACTTTGGGATAACCTCCCATATCTCATCATATCTCCAATTTAAATCATTTTCAATTTCGTTTACTTAAAAACGTCTATGTGGTTTTTGTGCACGCAATCCAACTCGGGTACCTAATTGTTCATTCTAGCATTCAACAGTGCACAGTAATCATGTCAGAAATAGCAGAGCAAAGCGATAACGATATTGTAAGGGTACAAAGTGTCTCCATAATTCATACAATTTGATTCATTAGGTTCCTCGATGTTTGCACGTAGTTTCATGAAGTAATTAAATAGGGGTGAAAAGTGTAATTTTATAAAATGTAGGGTCGTAACGATAATTATGTAGGAGTATAGTGATAAGTGATAACATATTAATAAGTTGAGTCTAAAGATATTTAAGTAATTTTACCAAGTTTAGGGGCATTTTGGTAAAAAGACTAAGTATGGGTATTTTGGTTGTAAAATATCATGCAATATTTATAAAATTTACAAAATTGTTATATAATTTTTATAATTAAAACTATGATTTAAATCTTAATAACCTTTAAAGGGCAAAATGGTAATTTATTACGACGGAGGCTGCTTTGGTAATTTCAAGATCTAATATGATAAAGTAAAGTTCCATAATATGTTTTCCAAATTTTTTTATTAATGTAACTTCTTTAATTTATAAATCTTTCTTCCTTTTATTTTAAGTGATAATAATATTTAATGACTTCAATAATTACTAAAAAGGCATTATGATTCTAATTCATATTTATAAACAAATTTTAACTAAATATCACAATCGGGGTCAAAATCGTAACAAATAGATAGTACAACGGGATAAGTGTAAATGCAGAACTTAAATTTGAATCTGGCAGAAACTGGCCCGACCGTCCAGATGGCTGTGATCCTGTCCGGATGGGATCGTTCGCAAAACAGAGTATGGTTCAGATCATGCTTGTTTTGATGCATGGATTTATTTCTTTCAATTCCAAATGTTCAAAAACATCATCTAGGCCTTGTTTGGTTGGGTTTTTAGAACCCGGTTTTAAGACTGGGGTTTTGTTTGGTTTCCCCCAAAGTGGTCTTCAGCAGCAAAAGAGGTTGTGAGAGAGAGAGAGAGAGAGGTGACAAGTGGGGAGGGACCCATCAGCTAGCAACAATCAGAGAGAGAGAGAGAGAGAACTTTTCTGGGAAGATTAGAAAAGGGTGGTACGGATACTTAAAAAAAGGTGACAAGAACTGGCACTTTTGAAACCCATTTTTTATAAAGGTCTTAAAATGGGTTCTAAAAACCCAACCGAACAAGGTGCTAGGGTCTCTAAAATACTTCGAGAGAGTGAGGGAGAGTTTACACTACCTCTCCTCCGAAGAACAAGCTCGAATGCGAAATTTAAAAAAAAAAATGGATGTCAGCGAGAATGGTGGTGGTAAAGGCTACTTAGTTGAATTTGGCCCATCTTGTGAGTGTCCTTGGGAGTCTAGGGTGTGGTTGAGGAGTAGTGTAGGTCGGGTTTGAGAGTGGTGTGGTGTTTAGTGCAAAATCCATTTTCTCTCCTTTACTCTTTTTCTAGAATTTTCTCTACTCTTTATCTCATTCTTCTTTCCGTTTCTGTGATTGTCGTGTGTGTGAGGGAGTTGTTTGAAGTGCAGGACGGAGAGGGGTTTGTAGGTGAGGATGAGGTGGTTTTGGATGGAAAAATGGTAGGATAAGGTTGGATTTGATAGGTGGAGTTGATAGGTGCACTATGGTGGAAGATATGAGGTTGTAGGATGAGGTGGGCTCTCATAGGGTACTGATAATGTGGTGGTTGAATTTTTGCGAGATATGGTGTAAGAAGGTGATGATGGTGGTGTATATGTGATCAAAGGTGGTGGGATGATGAATGGGAGGTGGTAGGATAGCATAGGGTGGTGGTGGGTAGAGATATGACAAGATTTGGCTAGGATTCGTTGTGATAAAGTTAGAAGAGGTGGTGTGATAATGGTGTTAGGAGATTTGATGGGTTTCAGTGGGAGGATAGGGTGATTTGATGGGGTGTAGGATGGATAAGGAGGAGAAAGGGAGAGAGAAATTGGGAGAGAGGGATATGGCTGCCAAACCAGGAGGATACCATCTTTAAGGCTTCTTTGTCTAATTCTGATTTTCTTTTTACAATGCAATCTTGTGTGAATGATCGTTCTTTGAAACAGAGTCGAGAGGGTAGGTGGACTCCACCTCGTCTCTCTGTTACCAAATTTAATATTGGTGGAGCATTTATATCCTCTCGCAGCTTGGTTGCCTTTGGCGTTATTACTAGGGACCATAGTGGATCTGCTTATGTTTGGCATTTTGGAAGAGTTTTGGCATCTTCAACTATTTTTATTGAGGCATGGGCATTGCGTATTGCATGCACAGTAGCTAAGGAGCTAAATCTAGAGGAGGCTATCTTTGAATCAAATTGCTTGGAGTTGATAAGTGTTTTAATGAATCTGTTGACCAAGTGCCGTGGGAGATAAGAGTTTTGGTTGATGATATCAAGTGCTGGGCGTCCTCAAGGAGCTGGAGGTTTGTGTGGTGCAATAGGGAAAAGAATAGAGTGCATTAGGCAAGAATAATTCAATGTGCAAATGTGTTATGTTAAAAAATAAAAGGCATATGATATAGAATATACTAGTGCCTTGCCCATGCCTGTAGGCACTTGACGAAGTTTGAAAGCCTTAACCATACTAAACGCACTGATCTCAACATAGATTTTTCCGGCTAATCCTATGCCACACCCCTATCATGATTGTTAAGTAAAACTAAAAAGAAAAAAAGAAAAAACCAATTATTGGTCAATTCACATTTTCTACATTATAAGAGGGCAAAAAGGTTTGAAGGAAAATCATTTACAATTCAAAAATCAACTAACCAAGGAATGAATGGATTTGATCAACACTACTCTCCCATGTATTTTGGAAACTTTTAAACATGCACAAACTTTCTGAGACATCCAAAATGAAATATTTGACAACCTTTGCAGAAGGGAATGAGTAATAAAACCCAGAGGTTCATGCAAAACAAAAATTATATAATTTTGAAGGATCACTAAAAGAATCTTTCCTTTTTTTTCTTCATGATTTTCAAAACTAGTAATCCAAATCATTTTAAAAGTAGATTGTGTGCGAGAGGGAGAGATTCCAGAGAGACTATGCATATTTTGTAATCCAAGAGAGATTCCAGATAGAGAAAGAAAAGTATTCTGAATTTGAAATTTCCAAATGAGAGTTGGATGTATGGGAGAGGGAGAGAGGGGTTTTTTGAAATTTGATACTCGCATATGAATTCAAGGATGGTGTTTCTTTTCCTAAATGAGATTCTTTTATGTGTTTTTTTTTTATCCGCTTTCTTCTTCTTCTTCTTTTGGTAATCGTGTGTGTGTGTGTGTGTGAGTGAGTGAGAGAGAGAGAGTATTATGAAATTGACTATAATGGATTGGATGTAAAAGAGAGAAAGAGTAAATTTTGAAATTTGGAATTCCCATATGAAATGATGGTTCTTTTAGAAATGATATTTCTTTCATGTAGTATTTTTTGATCCGCTTTCCTTTTTATTTTTTTGTAAATTAACTAAAAGTTGTCTTGGAAATGCAAAAAATTTCTTAGACCGCAGAAACACAACTTTGTTCGTGAGGTAAGATTTGGACCTTATTATAGATATAGATATTAGTAGGAGAGAAATAAGAGATCTTTGAAACATGAAAATGCCAGGTCAGACATTTTCCTATGATGGATTGGATGTCAAAGAGAGAGAAAGAGATATTCTTTGAAATTTGAAATTCCCATATGAAATGATGATTTGGGCCTTATTATAGATATTGTTAGGAGAAAAATGAGAGATCTTTGAAATATGGAAATGCCATGTAGACATTTTGGAAAAATCTTTGTGTAATGTGATATAGATATAGATGCTTAGATAAAAATTTATTTTTATAGTAAGTCGGCCCCCCTCGGGCCAAAATCCTGGCCGCGCCACGGGCCTTAAAAGTTTATTCATGTAATATTATTTCTTTTAAAAGCTTATTTTGTGCATATCCCACCTTGACTAGCCATTAAAAGTTCGGTAAAATTTCAAAATGCCCCCCAAACTTTACACTCAATGCCTCATCGCCCCCCAAATTTTTCAAAAAATCAATTTTGCTTCCAAACTTTCTTTCCGTTATTCAAAATTACTCATTCCGCCTCAATTTGTTAACTCACAAACAGAATTTGATGAAATGGACACTAACGGTGAAAAAAATGTTACAGGAGTCTGATTAGGCGTCTCTCTCTCTCTCTCTCCACCTCATAAACTGGGTTCCTCATTTAATCTGCAACTGGGTTCATCGTCATCAATATGACGAAGTGAAGAAAAGATTCACATACATGTGGCAATCTTTCTGTCTCTATGATACAGATGTACTCCTACTTTCCATTAGATCAAAGCCCTCTGATAAAAAAAAGAAGAGATGGCCATGTATTGGATTATGAGCAAAGTGGGTATTTTTTTCATTTCCAGATCTGAACATTTCCACTACACCACCGACTTCTCCCTCCCCCATCTATGTGTCTGTGCATCAACAACCAAATCAAGCGGAGGCAAGGAAGACGGCGGCGATCTTCAGTGGACGATGATGACAAAGATTATTTCTCTCACAATGTTGACGATGATGACGAAAACACCATTTCGGTTTCTCTCCCTCAGATACAATGTCAACCAAGACCCGATTCTCCATCACCGGACACTGATTCCGACCCTTCTCTATAATGTTACGAAACAGATACGTTTTTTTCCTGAATTTTTATTGTTCGAAATTTTTGGGAATTTTCAAACTTGTATTTTTTCATTAAAAAAAATCTAGGAATTTTTACTTAGAACTTGTAATTTTTGGAGAGTTTGATTTTGTTGGTTGATCTGAGGACTTGAGAATCGACTTATTACGTTGCAATTTTTCCATCTGGGTATGCGTAATTCAAGCCCAATCTGGGTGACACTTGAAAAATGACTTAATCCTCCATTGTAAGTTTACCTGTTTCCCCATCAGGATACTTACTAATTTTATCCGAATTGCTGACTAACGTTTTTCTCACCGTTAGTGTCCAATTCATCAAATTCCCTTAGAGTTAACAAATTGAGACGGAAGGAGTAATTTTGAATAACGAAGAGAAAGTTTGGGAGTAAAATTGATTTTTTGGAAAGTTTGGGGGGGCATTTTGATTTTTTTCCTAAAAGTTCAAATGCAAATAGAAAGGAAGTAATGGTGCTAAATTAAATGCATTTAACTTGCTTAGGCAAGTAAAATAAAAAGAAGAAACATTTTGGGCTATGTTCATACTTACCATATGTATCTCAATATAGAAATATGTATTTAACACACACACAGAGACAAAAACGCACACACACATATTTTTGTTTTAGGAATTAGGATGAAATGTTAAAAAGGTACTATAAACAGTTCACGGGTACGAGTATCTAACTTAGGAACAAACATTTTGAACTGGGTGGGAGACAGTTCTCTAACTTTTGTTCCATTACTCGCTGCCTGCCGCCGAATAGTGACCACCGTGACCAATTAATTTTTCTCTGACATTATAATGAAAGAAAATAAAAAAGGAAAGAAACAATGCATACATATTCCATCTCAATTCTTCTGTTCTGACATCCTTGTTAACCATTTAAGATCATGCACATTAGGTTTAATGTGAATGTCCACTGTTATCACATCTTGTTTATAGTGTTAGAGAGACAGACGGGTGGCAATTTTGTTGTCCAAGCGTTACTTTGGAAAGTGACAACTGCCTATCTGTCAGACAAATGATCACTTTTAATCTTTTAGTGTATTTGGTACGTATCAAAAAAAAAAAAAAAATCTTTTAGTGTATTTGGTAATTGGTACGTATCAAAAAAAAAAACTTTTAGTGTATTTGGTCACTTTATATATAGCAAATCCAACTGAATCTCCCTAAGCTTTGATATTTCAGGATTTAGTCTTGCGATATATTTGGTTACAAGAATATTGGAAGTTTTTTTAGGGTCTTACTTCTATGAGCGTTAAATGTGAACCAAATATAACAAAAATAAAGTACAATAAGTAAAAGAAATAGGGGAATCAAATCCTATCCAGCGAGGATTTAAATCCAGAAATGGGAAGGAAATTAATCTCCTGATATGCTTAGTTGTTTCCTGGATGTAAATATGTTTTGTCCTTTTGTGGAAAGCTAGGCTGGATGTATCTGTCAATTGCTCTACACAGCGATGAGTAACCAGGTTAAATACATTTTTGTTTCATGTGTTGCATAATACCTGAGTGTTCCTTAGAAGGGAGAAACAACCTTTCTTCTCTGGGTGAAGACATGGAAAAATCATTCATGTTTGATACAGCAGTTGATGCCATGGGTGAACTGATGATGCTTCTACAAGTGAATGAACCTGTGTGGGTAAAGTCCCCAGTTGATGGGAGATACATTCTTCATCACGACAGCTATGACAAGCATTTTCCAAAGCTTGATCACTTCAAAAGTTCCACAGCTAGGATAGAGTCGTCGAAAGATTCAGGCGGGGTGGCAATGAGCGCAATTAACTTAATTGAAATGTTTATGGATTCGGTTAGTCCCATATCGCGTGCTTTAAATACTAAATCTGACAATGATTCTTTATACTCCTTCCGTCCCTTTTTGTTTGTCACTATCTGCAATTTGGGATGGCTCATGAAATGTCCACCAACAATGCCAATGGAAAAAACTTCTTAATTTGCAAAACTTTCTCTTACAAATGCTAACTATCTTTTAGAAGAGGTGTAAGGAGGCATTAAAACATCTCCTTTAAAAGTTGCAACTCCCAAATTGGACTAACATTGTGGGACGGAGGGAGTACCAGAAATGATAGTATGTGAGTAATGCTTTGATTCTGCAGAATAAATGGGTGGATCTTTTTCCTACAACGGTTACAAAAGCAAGGATAATTGAAGTAATAGATACCAGGATGTTGGAAGAGCAAGCTAGTGCCCTACAGCTGGTAGGTAGCTCCACAGGCCTGTTTAACAAACACTACTTTCCTACCCTCTTGAACTGCGAAAAAACTTTGTTTATTTCATCATTGTACTTGTCTGTTCTTATAGTCAGATAATGGAATGATATATGGAACTCATTGTTGCAGATGTACGAACAAATGCATATTTTTTCACCTCTTGTATCACCTCGAGAATTCTACTTCCTTTGATATTGCAAAGAAGTTGAGCCAGGCATGTGGGTGATGGTTGATAGGTCGTATGATTGGTCAAGAGAGGGCTCTCATGACTCTCCACTCCAATCATGGAGGCGTCCTTCCGGTTGCATGGTTCAAGACATGTCCAATGGATGCTCTAAGGTTAGTGGCTCCATTATCACTTGCGTAATAATTTCTTTTGGTATAATGGAAAGCTACTTCAAATGATTTTACAAAACTTCTACCAAGCCATGTCGCTTTTCTTATTTGTTTGCATGGTCCTTGTTAGATATCTATAACACTATTTGATCATTTCCTGGTCATGCGAGTAATAGAAAGCTTGACAATTAATTTTTTGACTTATTTCCTACTTTTTGGACTATTAGTGATCTCATGGTTTACATACTTGCCCATTGTGCTTAGGCTGGCAACAAGGCGGGGCGGGGGCAGATTTTTTTATCCTCGTCCCTGAACCCCATCTCCGTCCCTGTCCACCCGATCCCGATGGGATTTTCTTTCACCCTCCATCCCTGCCCCAAACAGGGAATCGGGATATGAACTTCAAAAAAACAAATAATAATAATAATTTGCATTACTAAAACAAGATTACAATGGCAACAATTATACACAACAATAGAGTGGAAATCCAGCAACCAAACAGTACATAAAGAGACTCCCACCCCCAATTTTATACCTACATTTGATGAATCTATTGGGTTCTGTTTCAATTACGATACCAATGATTGATTGTTTGAATTGCATGGTTTGAGGAGCAAGAATATGTAGTGAATAATATCTCTTTGATCTCGAGTCGGGCTCCACTCGATGAATACGGATTCTTGATAATTACCAGATTCGCAATCACAGATTCCTTAACAGTTCCTTTCTTTACAAGAAAACCCTAACTTTGTCTTCACAATTGCAGATAATAGTGAGGGAGGGAGAGAGAGAGATTACCAGAGGTGAGAAGAGTGGAGAGGTGTGGTGAGATTCAGGTCGGGGCCGGGACTGGCATAAACCCGCCTCCTACCCGTTCCCTGAAATTCTTGAAAATCCATCCCCATATGCTACCCCATCTCTGATCCGTTCGGGATTGGGATCGGACCGTGTACGGATGATTCGGACGAAATGGTCATCCCTAATTGTGCTCATCCTCTGCTTGCTTTTGTTAGTTTCATATCGCTTATCACATTAATGACTATTGAAAGTCACATATTCAGATGTTTTACATTCCTCATATTCTAACCATCATGATTATAAGCAATGTTCTCTGGCTGCCTTTTCATCATTAATTATTGTTTTAATCTATTCTAATATATGTAGGGGGAGCAGTAATTGGTATAGTGTTATTGTGTCAAACTTTGTTTCCCATAATATCTCAAAATGAAAACACTTGGTCCCCTCCTTTTACCCTTACCTTCCCATATAACTGTAAGTCTAAAAATGCCAACTTAAAAAATACTCCACACTTTTATGCCTTTCCCATCTCTCTCGGTTTTGTCAAGTAGCATTTTTGCCCACTAAGTAGTTTTTTGTCGGTAGTTCCTTAGAGCAACTCCAACAATAACTCCTCAAAAAAGTTTGTGAACAGTGCATATATCTATTATAACTTGACACTTTTTCTATCAACACTCCAACAACACTCCCTATTACCCTCCCTATTTTTAATAAATTATAATATATG